>OY829913.1:266629970-266896261 GCA_963691935.1 Nephrotoma guestfalica
CAATGAGCTCATCCGAATTGATTCTTGAGAGAGCATCTGGAACTATGTTTTGTGAACCGCTGCGATGAACGATCTTGAAATCGAACGGTTGTAACTTAAGTGCCCATTGAGCTAAACGACCGGCAAGATCTCTTTGAGACATAAGCCATTTTAAAGCTGCATGGTCAGTTACAATTGTAAATGAATATCCGTCAATGTAGGGGCGGAAAGCCTTAATTCCATGCACTACAGCGTAGCATTCTAATTTTGTAATGCTGTATTTTTGCTGCGCGGAGTTAAGCTTCTTCGAGGTAAAAGCAATTGAATGTTCCTCCCTGTTCTCATCGTACTGCACCAGAATCCTACCGACTCCTGTGCTACTAGCATCGCATTGTATGAAGAACTCTTTTGAAAAATCAGCATGACGTAAAACTGGTGCTGTAGTCATGGCAACTTTTAGATTTTCGAAGGCTCGTTGTGCAGTAGTTGACCATTCGAATTTGCTTTCTTTTTTGAAAAGGTTTGTTAAGGGCGTAGAAAGTATCGAGTAGTTCTTGGTAAGTCCTGCCTCCCGCAATAGTCGACTGACTTTCTGGAGAAGAGATAGATGCTCGGGCCATGTGGCAGATGTAATTAGCAAGTCGTCGAGGTAAACGAAGATCCGATCATGGAGATGATAAGGAATCACCCGGTCCATTAGTCGGCACATACGTTGAGGTGCGTTGCACAACCCGAAAGGCATTGCCGTAAACTGATACAGCGGACGACCAGACACCGTAAAGGCTGTCTTATCCCTTGAACCTGCAGCTAGAGGAATCTACCAAAACGCGTCCTTAAGATCAATACTCGATATGAATCTCGTTTGATCTAGGCGGCTTAGCCGACCCTCAATGTTAGGTAAAGGATAAGAGTCTTTACGGATAACCTCGTTAACCTTTCGGGCGTCCAAACACAATCTTATTTTCCCATTGGCCTTTCGGACTAATGTGACCGGAGAATTCCATTCACTCTCACGGCACTCTTCGATTACCCCGAGAGCTAGCATCCTATCTATCTCTGCGTACAGATCGGATGGTACTGCTGGAGAGACAGGATAATATCTCTGTTTAACTGGGACCACATTTTCGATTAAATTTATTTCGTGGAAAGTCTTTAACGTGCTACCGAGACTTAAAATCTCTGAAGAAGAGTACGACTTAACGACTTTTGAGATTCATTGAGTTCATGAGTATTTAAATCTAACTCTGGTTTGGACGGAATTGGATTAGAAGATGCCAAAAAGTAGTAGCCAAAAATCAACTCCTAGGTATAATCTTTCTGATAACTCGGGCGCTAAAGTGAAATTAAACATGTTCGTGATTCCATTGAAAGTGGTAGGCAGAGTAACGAAACCAAGAACACGTTTCTTTTGACCACTGGCAGTGTGTAAATAGGTCGGTCGCTCACAAATTTAGAGATCGTTTTTACGGACGAACTCCTCACACCCTTTTCCAAACACACTCACATTAGCACCACTGTCAAGGAGTCCATTAAATGTTTGATTGAAAATGTTTACATCAGCACGAGGTCTACCATCCAGTGAGTCGAAAATTATTGAGGAAGTTATTAAATTAGTGAGTAATTTGCGATTACGCCAGTAACGAATTGATCGAATGCTACGCTTTAATGATTTCCTAATTCCTTCGGTCGGTGATGGGGTACGTATATGATTCAATAAATAAGTATTTACTTTTTCTGGAAGGACAATTTCTGATTTTGGTCTATCCAGGTATTCATGGCTGTTGTTTCTTTCTGTGGGGTAGGATTCGTTTGTGCAGTTTTCGGTGGATCCTCCCCCAACAACAAGATCCACCTTTTGCGAGTTTCCCGAATATAGTTTACACCGGGGACACACAATCTCATCTACGTTCGGTAATCCACAGTTTTTGCAGAATTTATGTAATAAAGTTCCAAAGGGACATTTTGAAAAGTAGTGTCCTTGGGCAGCACAGTTCTAGCAATACATCGTCGTTTTAGGTGTATTTATGTTAGGTGGAAGTGGCATAGATGGAGGATTTGACCTTTGATAGTTCTTCTGAAATACAGCAGCAACATTTGAGATGGATGTATATGATGATTCCGCTGAACTTATCGTACCTGCAAGGTTCGAATAATACATGGTCGGCAAAGGTGGTAAATTTTAATTTGATAAATGAACTTGTGGATTATTGGAAAACGTCTGAGATACAGTATTCTGGGACTGCATCATCTCGTGTACCTCAAATTTTCGTGTATCTTTACGCAATGGTTGTTTATTCAAACCGGGTTCGGAGACAAACCTCTCCTCATTCCATAGTTCTTCGAGAGATCGACATCTTGCAATTATTTGGTCTATTGTCACAAAAGTTTCATTGTTGGTAAAAATTTTGAGACCTGGGCGCATATTTTTGCGAACAATTCGAATAAACTCAAGATCGGAGTATGGGATGTGTAAGGAACTAGACAACATATACATATCACTAAAATAATACATAAATGATTCGTTTGTTTCCCATTTCTGTAAACGACGGTCTAATTGAGTTTTAATGTTGTCATCCGTTCTCGAGTTTTGAAAGCATCGCTGCATTTCACTTCTCAGGTGATGCCATGTAATAACTACATTAAAATGTTTGCGAATGAATGCCCAGTACCATTCAGAGGCTTCTTTTTCAAGAATAAATCCGAGTTCTTTAACCAATCGATGCTGTGGTATATTGAAGCTATTCGCTAGATATTCTACCTGGAATAAGAATTTGTCCACCCTCCTACCTTTCCTATCGCCATTATATTAAAGATTCCAATGCTTCAGAAACATTGGCTTAGTATTACCATGTCCGTATGATAGGTTCACATTTGGTAAATTATGATTCGACATAGCGGGGACGTTGGAGATATTATTTTGCAACAAATGCTGTAAGGGGGGCATACTTGTCGGTTGCATTATGGTTGCGTATGAAGATGAATTGATATTCGCCCTCGGCAGATCCGATGGGTTTGGTTGGAAAGGAGGGTTATAACATGGAACGGCATCGTGATTATAAACTGGTATTTCCGGAACGGGTACTAACGATCGGTCGTTATTAACAATAGCCTGCGGAATTGTATCATGACTTTTATTTGCT
The DNA here is from genome assembly GCA_963691935.1 of Nephrotoma guestfalica. Classification (NCBI taxonomy): domain Eukaryota; kingdom Metazoa; phylum Arthropoda; class Insecta; order Diptera; family Tipulidae; genus Nephrotoma; species Nephrotoma guestfalica. The sequence continues at coordinate 266,633,090 of OY829913.1, forward strand.
TTAAAATACTCTAATTGCTGGGTTAATTTTTTAAATTGATTAGTTATTCGTTGAGAATCACTTGCGTTACTATCCACGGATTGTTGAGATGTACTAGATAGGCTATGAGGTTTTGAACATGTTGCTGAGATATTTGACTTGAGTCATCAAAATGAACTTTTCGCGTTGGTTTAATTCCCATGGATTTTAATTTCTGTAACATTGTTTCCATATTCGCTACCTCTTGATTCAAATGCTGGGTAGCCAACTTATCGGTCTTTAAAATCATGTCAGTTTGGATCGCTAAGCTCGAAGTGCTAGGTTGTACATCCATACATGGACTATTAGTCGAACTTGAACTATTAGAATTCACTGAAACATTAGATACATCGGAATTATTTCCTACTATCGAAGTATTTATTTGGGTCGGAGACACATTTGGATCGACCTCATCGTTATCGGAATCGTCGTCAGAGAAATCTTCGATAGAAACATCGTGTGCAAATGTTTTTATTGATTCTTCGTCCAAGCTACCATTATTAAAGTTTGCTGCTTGAACAAGAGTGAGAAGCCTTTAGCAAGTATCTATTGCAGACAAAGATACATCCTTTGCAACCTTCGACGAATGAATACGATTTAGTCGTCCTTGGATATGAAGCAATCGTGACTCTGCTTTTGAAATCATTTCTTGCTCACTATACTGTTCCGCAAGTAAAAGTTGAATCTGTAATAATTTCCTATTGCACAGGTTAACTTCACGTACCGGATTCTTCCTGGCATTCTTATGAGCACGGTTCGGAATTAGTACAGGGGCTGCAACCTCTTTTGGTAACATAGATTTTAAGGTGTCATATTGCTCGATTATAGACCCCTTTAAATCTCGAATCTCGCACTCAATTAAAAACTCGTCATGATCCAGGTGGTCAATATTCATGATTACGGAGAAATTTAACAAATATTTAGGTAATTCCGAAAGAAAATTTAGAAGTTATACTTAATGTAAATAACGTTTGATTAATATTTAAGAATTATAATAATAATATTTTTCGAATAGATATAAAATAAGAGTGTAGAAATATAATTGGGGTAGAAGGTTTGAATAAGGAAAGTTCGGTATTGCAAAAACTAAATTGATTAATAAGAAGTTAATAAACTAAATACACTACACGATTCACAAGTATGATGTCTTACCTTTTATTCAATCATTCCTACATGAGTAATAAGGATAATATTTACATTTGATTAGTATAAAAAATATAACTTGTCAAACGTCTTATTATCGCAACGGTAAAATTATATTAAATCCACTAAGCAAATGTTTCTAGAGGTACGTACAGACAGTCGAACAGACATTTAACCTAATTTAAAGGATATGCCAGCTCATGTTTCACCTTTCCTAAAGCTTTAGTATAACTAAATATCAACAAAAAACTTAATTCTTATCAACAGTTGAACCTGGATTAAAAAAAAATAGTTATATCTGTTTACCAGCTATACTATACACAATTCGTGATTCAAAACAACAATAAGGTATATAAACACAAAAAAAAATGAAGTTAATTTATGGAATAAACTTGATAAAATAATCTACTAAATCATTTGGTAAATAATTATCGAAATTTCAAATAAATAAATATGGTTACGAATTCGAATTCCACCTAAATTCAACATTTTCCAATGGATATTTAATAAGATTGAACCTGAACATAATTATTCCAAAGTCAACAACGAAGGTTGTTATACAAAAAAAAACCAAATGAATTTAAAATGGAGATAGCCATTTACTTTGGGCGCCACTTTAACGGAACTATTTAACTATGTAAAAATAACACCGTTAACAGAGTCGAGGAATCTGAAATCCCGTAGCAGCCATTAACCCGCTAGCTGAAGTCGGTGTGGGTGTGAGTCACGGGATATTCCAAGACCGTAATCAGCTGCTTTCATAAAGCGCACTACAAAAATAAATATCAAGCAATACTCCCTTCTTATTTTATTTAATGAACAAACAGATACTGACATATTAAGACACCATTTTGGTGATTACTCTAACGTAGGTGAGCGTAACTTCCCACATGCAATTAAATTAGGTTAATTAATTACTTTCCTAAATATCCAACTGATCAAATATAATCAAAAAAAAAATGTAAAAAATGTAAAAATGACTTACCAATTCACCGACCGGCAAAGCGCTTTACGGATGGTGACTGTAGAAAACAGATAATATGTTCCTGCGTATAATAGGTTAGATACTTAAAATGGTAATGTAAACTTAATTTAATTAATGAGAACTTACACACCAAAATATTTTAACAAAACTAGGCAATTAAATTAAATTGGTTATTTAAATAATTACAATTAGCAATACGAATAAAGTAATTAAAGAGATAACTTAATTAAATAAATAATATAAACTTATAATATTAAACGAAATTATTAAAGAGTGCATGCGAACGGATGTAATCGGTAGGCAACCTCACTTATGCACTGATATATAATTAATTTGTTATAAATCTTGGCACTAAACAAAAAGTTAATTTTTCACCGAAATCCAAGATTGCTAGATGCGTATTTGTTGTATGTATTTGTTATTGTTGTAATAATCCCATAGGAGTATTCGCTTTCCAAAGCGGAGGTGTATTCCCAGATGGTTCTTTTCGATGGCTTGGTTTATTGTTTTAGCAAATGCGATTTTTTTAAAACTTGGCCATCCAAATTTTAGTTATAATGACATATGAACAGCTGGAATATAAAATTTTGTAGCAATAAAGCCGAAGTCGTGTATTATTAGCAGTAGGTGGTTTTGTTTAGGTGACTCAGTGACTAACTTCATATACTAGCCAGACCTGAATGACGATCTCTGGGAATAGCCGATAATGTACATCAAAATTTGAGTAAAAATGACATGCCATGTCATTATTACTCAAACTTATATGGTCATTCCCGGAGATCGTGATCAGGTCTGGCTAGTACAAGTTGGTCATTGAGTCACCCAACCAAAACCACCTAGTGCTTATAATGTACGACTTGGGGTTTATTGCTACGCACTTTGGTATTCTCGGTGTACTGATGTCATCTTTACTCAAATTTGGATGGCCATTATTGGTCATTCCCAGAGATTGTGATTCAGGTCTGGCTAGTATATGATGTTGAACATTGAGTCACCTAACCAAAACCAAGTGCTAATAATATACGACGATATGATATTCCCCGTGTACTGATTTCGTTTTTACTCAAATTTAGATGGCGAATAGTAGCCATTTCCGAAGTTTGTTATTCAGGTCTGTTTCATCTATCAGTAGTCAGGCGAATTTTTGCATTTTCATACTAAATTTTGATGACCATTGACGACCATATCTGGAGATTATGAATCAATTCACGCTAATTCGTGAAGTAGTTGATTAAACACCTACCTAAACGCATCTAGTTCTAATAGTGCACTACTTCAGGTTTGTTGCTACGAATTTTTATCGTCAAGTTTTACTGCTGTAAAAGGACATTCTTATTTGCTCCTAAAAGTTGAAAATTCTTAAGTTGATTCGGTATATTTTTTAATCTCTGGAAAAATCTCTGGAATTTTTGTAATCTGTGGGCAAAAAGTAGTAAGACTTTTTAATTTAAATTTCGCGCGGAAAACCATTCGTCGATTTTTTTTCTATGTTGGTATGACTGTCAGTGGCATCTGTGCCAAATGTCACATTAAAATAATCATTAGTGTGTAGTATACGCCTGTCTTTTTGAAGTGCAAAAAGTGCATTCGGCGATTTTTACAAATAGTGAAATTATTCAACAAAGAAGTTCCATTAAATTTTGCGTGCGGAATTAATTTTATGGTACCGAAACGTTTAGAATGTTGCAAAAGGCCTTCGGTGATAATTGTATGTCGCGAGCTAGTGTTTTTGATTGGTACAAATTGTTCAAAGAGGGTCGAGAACGTGTTGATGACGAACCACGTCTAGGACGGCCATCAACATCAACTGCTGATCAACACGTTAATAAAATCAAGGAATTGGTGCTCGAGAATCGACGATTAACAGTCAGAGACCTTACTGGCATCGTTGAAATATCGAAAGGATCAGTGAAAACCATTTTGAAAGATACTTTGGCACGATTGGTTCCAAAATCACTAAATTTTTTAGAATAACAGCGTCGCGTTGACGTCTGTGAAACAATGATTTCTGACCACCAGGATGTCATGAAACGTATTATAATTGACGATGTGTCTTTGATCTATGCTTACGACCCGGAAACAGACGATCAGTCGGCCAAATATCGTGCCAAAGGTGAGCCAAAGCCGAAAAAACACATAAAAGCAAGCCAAATCAACGTGATGTTGACAGTTTTCTTCGATTATCGAGGTGTGGTAAACTCCGAATTCCTTTTGACCGCCCAATCTGTCAACAAGGAATACTATTTGAGTGTTATGCGTCGTTTGCGCGAAACTATTCGTAAAAAGAGGCCGGAATTATGGGTCGACAACTCTTCGTTTTTGTTCCACGATAATGCACCATCTCATACTGCATTGGTTTTACGTGATTTTTTTGCCTGATTTAGCTTCGTGTGACTTCTGCCTGTTCAGCAAACTCAAACGACCGCTCCGGGGAAACCACTTTGAGTCAATTGAAGACATTAAACGTGAATCGCTACGCGCATTGGGGGCTATTCCGGAAATTGACTTTAACAACTGTTTCGAGGATTGGAAAAAACGTTGGCACAAGTGTGTTGAGCCCGGGGGGGATTACTTTGAGGGGGACGAAATATATTTGGAGAAATAAATAAATAATTTTAAAATTATGAACAAAGTCTTACTGTTTTTTGTCCACAGTATTATATCTGTCTCTTGTTTCTATCTCACTTTCTTTATTTCATTATAAATTAAAATAATGTAAAATTATATGTAATATTTTACTTCTCATTGACAATTTCTCAAATTAAAAATCATAACAGTGTACTCCACACAACTACATAGAAAGGTTTTTAAATTTCAGTTGGGATTATCAGAAGTTTAATTGGATTTGTATACGTATAAGATGAACAATCTATGGTATACCGCACGGGCCCAAGTCACAGTCGTTCATGTACAGCAGTTTTTATTTGTGATAGTTCTGAATGTGTTTAGCTTATTAATGAACTTTAAAGTTTAAAGACTTCCATGCTCGTTTGACATGATAATCAAATTGAATAGATGTGTAACCTTAACAAGGTACTCGCTTAACGGCTGTTTGCTGTATCTTCATAGCAATTTGGTATATTCCTAAATGGAGCTTTATGGACCATAAAGCATGAATAAATTTACGGGCTGTCAAAATATTACTTCATATTATTTAAATCATTGCGCTGAAATAACAAAAAGGTGGATATTGATCAATATGTACCAAAACAAAATAATCTTCTTCTAGATGAATATGCTTTATTTATCTATGTGTAAAGTTATAAATTTAATTTCCTAGCGAAACACTTCAAAGAATATTTTATTCCATCAACATCTGATTTTGAAACATGATGTCAACAGCTTTTCATTTCATTTTCCAAACAACACACAAAAAAATATTTTTGAAGAGTTGTTTTTACCAGAAAAAAAAACAAATAAATCCGAATCAAAAGGACTAATAAAAATAAAAGTTTTAATTAATTTTCTTTTGTTTAATATTTGGAAAAATTTGATACCGTTTTACACACGCCCAAACACAAAACCAGTTATAATGGTCAAAATTATAATTTCTATTCAACATGATAACATAATTGTTTTACATTAGCATGATATCTCTGCGGCTGACATATAATCAATTTTCGAGATAAGTAGAATTTTCGAATTTCGTTCTATTTTCACGTACCCGAGCTGTGCTGTAACCTATATTGATGTGAAACTTGTTGGTTTTTCGATAGCAAAAAATATAAAATTATGCGGATGGCACATATTAACCAAAACTGATCTCTACACGATATATATATATATATATATGTATCTTCTGTAGTAGATGATGACGATGCTAGAGATTTTAGTTATCCAGATAATATTAGCTATTTAATTCAATTTAACTTTTAAAAAATGTTTATGATAATAATCTATAATGCAACACACATAACTTTTAATCTATCATTTTCTGTGAATCGAATTTTTATCTTGTTATTTATTTCGATAAAAACCACAGACTTACCGATAAATATTGATACAAAATGGAAACTTCCTCGTATCTTCAATAAGCGTCAGGGAGACAACCACGAGAGGTAAAAAATTATTTAATAGTTATTAATAGTTATTAGGACTACTCCTAGGTGCGATATAAGTTATTGGTCCGCATTATAGAAACAATTCCTACATTGCACTGTGTTTAGTTCAGCCTCAGCTTGAACTTCCGAGCTTTCCACTGGTCGGGGCTAATGCCGGAATATTCAACATAATATTAGTCCTGTAGTGTCGCCAATCCCTCGCTTCATTATAGTTACTTCTTTGTTGGATGACATCAGTAATTGATTGCCTTCATCTATTCTACTCATTTGAGATCGTAGTTGCTTAATTACTAGCTGACAGTTAAACCTCTCCATATCTATTACTGTATGTATTTTTTACACATAGTTATACGTTCGTCTATTAAGCGGTGCACTTGGGGTGTTTCTTCACAATACGTATTTAAATTATATCGCACGACCAAATTCCATCTCATGGCAGCTAGCTACATCTTACTGATTTCCTCAATATATATGCCAGCAGAATGTTTGATGCTCATCAAGGCCAAAAAATCCAGATGCGAGCTTGATTCCCTCTTTCGCCTGTCTTCCTGGTTGACGTCTAACAGGGTGGTTTATGGAGTTTAATTTTCGTTGATTATTTGTTGTCACCATGTTATCTTCTTCGTTTGGTAGCTTGCACAGTTTAGTAATAGGTCGTTTATAGATATTCTGGTTGCACTTTATGGACACAATACGAACCAAGCCATCTGAGCCAGTATGCACCTCCTGTACTCTCCCATTTTTCAACGCGCCGGCAGCAGTGCTTCTTCCTTCATTAGAGTGACATCCTCTACAACTAAATTGGGCTGACGTTTCCTCCATTTAGTACGTTGTCGTAACTGTTGCAAGTAGTTTCTAGACCATCTTTTCCAAAAATCATCTACAATATTTTGTACTAAATGCCAACATGTTCATAGTGCGCAAGTATCATCATCACTTTCTGGAACTACTTTTATTGACCAGCCTATTAGAAAATGCTCAGGTGCTAAAAATTTTAAATTTCGGATGGTCGTACAGGGTAGTCAATGGTCGAGAGTTGAAGCATGTCTCTATTTGAGCAGTTATTGTTATTGCTTCTTCAAATGTCAATGCGGTCCCGCCTATGACTTTCTTCAGGTTGTTTCATTTTGTTGAAATAACCTTGCAATTTCTGATTCTAGAATTTCAATCTTCTTGCTTTGCTGTTTCAGTACTCGTTCCGAACCAACAAAGTTGGTACCATTATCCGAAAAGATTTCTGTACACAACCCCCTGCGAGGTGTGCACGTGCGGTAAGCTGCTATAAATGCATCTGTTGTTAATCCGCTGACTATACTTCTATATGTATGTTCTTAGTGGCCAGGCACACAAATACCGCAATGTATCCTTTGTACGTCGTTTGACGTCTTCCTATCGTGTTATTTAGTGGAATCGGCCCGGCATAATCAATACCCACCTTGCTGAACGGCCGTGATTGAGTTACTCTGCAGGCCGGTAGATGACCCATTAGTTGCTTGAGGGTTGCTTGTTTAAATCTGACACTTGTAACACATTTCTGTATAATGTGACGTGTCAGATTTCTACCATTAATTATCCAACATTTATTGCGAACATTTGCCAATGTTAGTTGTATGCGCCCATGAAGTGTTGTAGTTGTATGCGCATCTTCAATTATTCGCTGGCAGATTGCGCTTTTTTTCGGTAAGATAAAGGGTTGCTTTTGATTCTTTGGTAGTTGCGAATTTTGTAAACGTCCGTGCAATCGTAATATCCCATCCTTGCTGATGACTGGGTTTAAAGGAGATAGTTTGGATTTTTTATTCAAAGTCCCTCTCATCAATGCCTGAAGTTCTTTACGGAAGTATCGATTTTGTTCAATCCTAATTATTTAGACTTCCGCGAGTTTCAGTTCTGGTACTGTCACTGGTTTCGACTGTTGTCGTTGTTTATGAAATTAGTGTTTGCTTTGGATTCAGCGGTTATTGTGAGACAAGTGATATTTTCCACGCTGTCCTGGTTGTGGTCACTTTGTGTTTGCGGACCCATGCATGAAGGTGTTGATGGCCATGTATCTGAATTTTCCTTCCAAAATGTTGGCAAATGTTGGACCTCCGTCCACCACATCGAGCCTTGTGAGGTGATTGTAGACGCTGCTAATCCTCTTGTTAATAAAACGGCTGGGTGTTTGTTTGTTGGTACGTAATTCCATTGTAGCTGGGGTAAATTACCTCTAGTCCCGGATACCCACAAAGGTTTCTAACTTCGTGATATCAGTTCTCATCCAGCTTAAAACTATGGTGGAATCCGTCCAAGCGAACATCTTTACGTATTGGATGTTCATGGTATTTTTGGCGTATCCTAGAAGCCTAGATAACAGATGCGCTGCATTTAGTCCCAGCTATGGAACTGTCAGTTTTGTTTTAATTGGAGCAACTCTGGCTACTACCAGCAAGCATGTTGTAACTTGCTCGAATTGATTTGTGGTTCTTACATAAACCACCGCTGCATATGCTTGTTGCGATGCATCTGAAAATCTATGTAATTCTGATTTTTTGCGTTGACGTTGTTTTAACCAATCTTGGTACCTTTATTCTGCTTAGTTCATCTCACTGTGTATCAGCTCTCCAGAGGTGTCCTGCATTAAGAGCTTTGCTGTTATCATTATTGGTGATAATCAGCTGACAGGATCAAATAGTTTTGAAGAGTCAGACAACAGTAGACGTTTTGTTGGATCTTCCATTAAAGGATTCTTAGTCTGATCAGATCAAATTCAAATGAGAATTCCTAGTGCTTTTAATATGTGGTTGATTTTTAAATTAATCATTCCTTTTGCTCGTATAGGTGCTTAGGAATGTTAGTCATGACTTCAGCTGAATTCAACGCCCATTTGTGCAATGGAAATCCTCTGCTCCGTTACAACTTCCTCGATGCTGTCACCCCCACTCAGTAGATAATCCACGTAAAAATCTTTTTCCATGATATTTGCAGTTGGCGGATAGTTGTTCTTTTCATCTTCTACTAACTTCATTAATGTGCTTACAGCAAAGAACGTTGCTGCCGTTGTTCCATAGGTAGCGGTTTTTAGCTTGTTGTCTCCTATTAGTTGTGATTTTCTCGCCACAATATGTGATGTAGGTTCTGGTGACCATGATGTATCTAATTTTGCCGGAACATTTTTTCCGCATCTGCTGTTAGCGTGAACTTATGCGTGTTTGCCACCTCAATATGATGTCAATTGGGTCATTTTGGGGCCGTTCATCATTATGTCATTCAACGATAGTGGGTTTGCTCGATGCATCGAATACTACTCTTAGCTTTGTGGTAGTACTTTCGTAGTTGATCACTCCACGATGTGGTATAAAGTATACTGGACTGTCACCTGGATCATCTTTCACCAATTGCATATGTCTTTGCGCTAGACAGTCTTCCATAAATTCATGATATCATGAGTCGCGTTGTCATTTCTGCATATAGCTTTTCTGCGATTGATTCCTCCTGGGTATGTGTTTTTTCTTGCAGAATGGCAACATTTTCTATTAACAATCTAGTTGTTGCTTAATTATTTTGGTGGTGACCATTGACAACATTTTATCTTCCTGGTTATAGCCTGTCCTGCCCATTATGGTACAACCAAGTTTGGTTTTTTTAGGGCAATTGGACCTTGTGGGTGTCCTCTAATGATGTTACTGTTTGCAATTAGAGGATAGTAGTCAAATCTGATTATTAAATCAATGCTATTGGACTTGTTGTATTGTGGATCTGCAAGTTGTAAATGCTGCATATGTGCCCATTTGTTGGTATCAAAGTCGAGGTCTGGAATATTTCCAGTTAATTTTTTAAACACCATTGCTTCAAACTTAATTTCAAGGGAACTTCTGCCACGCCTTAAGAAGATTTGTTTCATTTATGGAGATGAATGACGATTGAGAGCGTGGGTCAATTAATGCTCTGAAGAGCATGCATTTTCCCCCGCTTCTTGTTAATGTGATTAGAGTTGTAGGTAATATCGCAAGGCCTAATTGTGTTGTAAAATAATCTGCGTTGGAATCGATTTGTAATCCTGTGTTATGCTTTCCATTGCATATGTTACATTGGTTCTTCTGCTGGCATACATATGTCTCATATTCTGCTGATAAACAGTTTCTGCATAATTTATGAAGCATTGCAATTTGCGATCTTTCACTGGAATTTAATTTCCTAAATCCTCCAGATTCATTAATTTTATGTCTTCCTCGGCAGTAGACACAGATGTTTGTTGTTGTTAAGAAGGTCCGTTTAACTATTTCACCTTTGTTCGTGAAGCGGTTGTTGGTAGAACTATTGGCTTTTGGTTGCCATTGGCCTCTAATGATTTGAACTTTCCTTCCAAAAATTTTAAAATTTCCGTTTTTGTTTGGAATTCCCTTGGATCTTCTAAGGAGATCCCATAGAGTCACCTTGACTCATTGTGTAGTTTTTTAGTAAAGGTGAAGATTATTATTGAGTTCCATGATTCAATGTTTACCCCTGCGGTACGTATCCCGTACAAACATTCAGCTGTATCGTGATGATTACTTGACTGTGCTACGTATTTAAATATGTTGACATCAGTAGTCTTCTGTTACATCTTCTATTCAAAATTTCCCAGGCGACTTTGTAATTTCCTGCTGTTGGTTGGAGGTGGTTATTTAATTTGGCCGCATCACCCTCCAACTGAATTTAAATAGTTGATTTTAAGGGAATCACTGATCTGTCTATTATGATGGATGAGTTTGCTGAATGTGTCACGAAATCCAGTCCACTCCTGGTAATTCCCAGCAAAAATTGGGATTTGAATGCGTGGTAGCCGAATGCCCGTTATTTGGTTTGTTGGTATAATTTTTTCAGTTTTTTCTATGCTCGTTGGTATTTGAAAGATTACTGTCTGACACTTGTTATCAATGTTCTCGAAGTACTGTTCTGTGAAATACTCTACACGTTGTTCTTCTTCATCAGCAACGAGCATGCAAATTTCGTCATTCAGTTGAGCTATTTGCTCCATGAGTTTTTGCATCACTCCTAGTAGCAGTTTCATTGCCGGTTTTGGTCCAACCACGACAAGGTCTTCGGCCTTATCAATCTTCCTGTAGAGACCTAATGCAACTCTGGATTTATTCATTCCAACCCTGCATCTTTGTTGTTAGAATTGGTATTTATTGGTTTTGAAAACGATGTGGTTTATATACTGCGATGATCTTAGACCATTGTAAGTGGTGGGCTATGGTTTAATTTTGCACGCATTATAGCAATAAATTCATTATATTTTCCCACTACACGTGTAACCATTTTAAAGTACGGGTACTCTGAGTACTCTGAGTTGACATCTTGCAGTTCTCTTACTTTGTCATCTGGTTCCTGAAATTTTTTATAAAGCGGTTTTAATTGTTGTATTCGGTTGGTGAGGTCGGTTTTGTTTTCCTTTCTCGGCCATCCTTCTTATAATTATTACATATTTTATCAATCTGAGCCCCAAGCTCTTCTTGATTGAATGCAAGCGTTCGGAATGTTCGTTCGGTTGTCTTGTGTCCGTAGGACCTAAAGCTCTTATGGTAGTACGAGCGGCTTCACGAGATCCGATGTATCTGTGTTTGTATTCCAATTTTTATCGTTGGTGAAAAATTCATCGTTAACCTTGATGTTTTCACCATTCACCCCTAGCTCTGCTGGAGTGAAGTTGATGTCGTCCTTGACTGAAGTTCCTAAAAAAATTATTTGATGTTCTGAACTCTAATGGGATGTATTACGTCGAGCTGTTATTACGGCCTTTATGTGGAGCTATTCGACAAAACCATTTACTTTTGGCTTGTAGGCAGTTGTCCGAATGTGCTTGGAACCAAGGAGCTTCGAACGTTGGTTCGAATTGTGTTCCTTGGTCTATTGTGATAAAAAGAAGGACACCATATATTCACATATACTCATTGTAAAAGATCTTACTTACGGGTTTTGCAAGTATTTCTCGGATTGGATAAGCTTTTGTCCAACGAGTAAATCGGTCGACCATCGTTAAAATATACTGATAGCCATTCGATTGGAGCAGTGGACCAACCAGGTCTATATGGGGATGCGTTATAACCTGCCACTTGATAGCTCGAATTTACCAAGTTCTAATTTTATGTGGCGATGAACTTTGGTCTTTTGACTTGGATACAATATTTCGCTCAGTTGCTGCTTGCCAGTATTAATTTTTCACCAGAAGTATTACCAAGCAATAAGTTTTCGTGTAACACGGATGACGGGATTTGATAATCCGTCTATACTATCGAAGATTGTTCGTCGCATGTGGAGGGGAACGAAGGTTCGATTTTTACCTGTGAAAGTCTCACACCAAATTTTCTGCTTGTCTGGTAAAACGATCCACTAAAGATTTACGCTTGATTTCAGGGTGCATGTTGCTGTACAAGTACTTCATTTATGTCGAAAGAGAAGACGTTGCGAAAAGAGAGCGCTTCTTTGAAAAGAATGATAATGGTTGTCAACAACCCTTGCTGCGTTGTTGTAAAACAGCTCCGTCGGTAGTTATGTTGAAAAGCGTGTCGGTGTGCCAAAGAGTGCACTTACTAAGTAATGTGGCCAAATGCCTATGAATAGGCGATATTAGTTGGGCTTACGTGGAATAAAGCGGTGATAATAGTTCACTATACTCACCCAAATGGTGTATTTGATGAATTGCCATTGGCTCCGGAAAGTTTGAAATGACATAAACTCTACTGTTCGACAGGAGAATACCATAAAATTGTATGGCTCAAAAAGTCATGAGACTTCACGCTGAAAATTAAATTTCATGATATGCTCGGGCACCAAATCTATTTTTGAGAAAATAGTGGCACCGGCGAGTTTCAACGAGAAACTGTGTATAAGGGGGAGGGGCGGAGAATATTTATCTTGTTCTGTGATCGTGTTTAACTGTCGCCTTGTGTTCACAACGGTGTCAGTCCTGGTTTTTCTTTTGCGTCATCTGCAATGCTCAGGAGAATGGTGATATCAGTCATAAAATTGAATTCAGTTTTGTTGACTTCGTATTGTTGACGCTGAAATGTCTGAAGGATGGCATAACTTGAGCGATGGTTGCGTTGACAATCAGGGTATTAAATGAATCAAAAAAATGTCTGCTCTTCAAATTGACTGTGAGACCATATTTGAACAGTATAAGTCAACACTTTTAATAGGCCAGCCTAATAAAAGCCAAACTGTCAAACTTTCCTACTTAAAAGAAAGTAAATGTAAGATGACAAAGAACGTGTATTTCAACATATAATAAATGGCCAAAAATTGGAATTCAAAAAAGTGGCAATCAACAAATTTAGTTTAAATTATAGAAAGAAAATTACATTGGCTTAATACATAAATGGAAATTTGAATCAAAAAATATTTCATCTAAGACTGACATCGTATTCCCTTCGGTTATAAATTTTCAAAATATTGGTTATTCCAGTCTGCGGCATCCCAATATATCGCTATCCATGCGAAAAGACTGGTGTGTCAAGCAAAAGGCCAACTTTGTTGAGAGCCTGACCTTGTGTTTTGTTAAAATTCTCTTAAAAGTACTTGGTATAGGCCCGATATGGGACCATAACAATTCTGGGTATTAAAACCCGAGCTCAATTTTATTGGGCTTTACATTAGTTACTAATAATTTTCTACCATGTATTACTAGGTCCAATTGATGGGTTTAAATTTTAAAATTCATTTCAGAGGTGCTTAATTGGAATCTTCTCTAATGAATTCAAAATGTCTATGTTGGATATACGAGAATAAGTAGATATTTTTTGCCACCCCGCACAGCGTGCACGATGTCGAAATTTCCAGCATGCAGTATAACAGGTAAAATTTGACATCTTATCAAATCTTCAAATGTCCTATCATCAGCCTTGAAGATGTATTTCTTTGCCATCGATATTTCAGCCTAGGTTGCAATTGCTGCCTTTTTAATTAATTCTGGTAAACTTGAATGCTTTAAACATAAAAAAATACATTGCAAGATTGCGTAGAAAAATTATTTTGGGTGTTCAAGTTTTCCGCTTTGGATAATAGACTATTCGCCTGAAGGCTTTCAAAGCAGGCCTAAGTTAGCGATCACAATTACTACCAAGCTGTATAACTGTAAAATGAACGCATGTGTTGACAAATAGCCATTATTTAAAATTAAACTTGGATTAAAATAAAATAATATTTTTTGTTTAATTTTCTTTTCAGGTAAGCAACGGAGTTCCTGATTTACTTCTATAGAAAGTAAAACAAAAGTTTGTGGTAAATAATTTTTGCTTATAATTACAATTTTTCACTTGATACTCGTATTTTGATATAGACCCAATTCTATGAAAATGTCACAAACGTAATCCGTTGATTAACTATAAATGAATAGTGCCAGATTGAAATACCACGCACTTTTAATATAGGGTTAACTGAAAGGAGTTATATTAGTCTGTGTTATGTTATGTCGGGTTTGATATGAAAAAGTGATTTGATCCACCAATTTTCGAGCTTCTGGCAAGAAACAATTTTTCTAATCTTTTCTCTAAACAAATAAATACTGCTGCCATCAGAACTGCGAATGGTTGCAATTCGAGGCACCAAAGGACGGATCTTTCAGAAAGTTATAAACTCCTTTGCTTGTAACAAATGCCATAAGCAGTAATTACAACCAGAACCATTTTAATCATAATTAGAAAATATTAGTTTTACTCTTAAGAATATCGAAATAAAATCTCTAAAGCACCACCGCTAAACGGATGCTGGTTGGTTCGCCGTATCGCTCAGTTGATACTAATTGCTCATGAATGGTTCAATCTATCCTTACTAATCTCAAAACGAATGCAATGTGTCGATTAAACTTTTACCAAACACCAGACACTCAATAAGTCCCGAGGTTCAAAAAAGCATTTGTTCGACTTTATTCATCAATAAAGCATTCTTCAAGAGTGATTATCGGTCTCAAAATAGTCGTTTATTTCGGCTATGACTTCAGCCTTATTCGGAGCACAATTTGGATGCGGACTAAATTCGAACTACAATTCGTGCAATTATGTCATCGTAACCAACTACGAGGGCATAGTGAGAAGTCTGTTAAAATTGCAACAGAGGGCGCCACAATCGCAAACCTCAGATGTCATGCGTCAATACCATCTGCCACTAGACCAAATTAAAATTTTCAGAGAGATCTGTCATTTAGTTCAGTTCTGACAGCCATTGAAAACAGACAACCCATTGTTATTTTGCAAACAAAAGAAAAGTGAAAAAATGAAGGAAGGAGAAAAGTGAATTTCGTTTATTACTTAACATAATTTTTTGCGTGGAAAACCCATTACGCAAACCAAAACAAAGCTTGATAAATATTATGGCGACTCTTCACCATCGATTAAAATGATTCACAAGTGGTTTACTGATTTTCGTTGTGGTCGTACAAGCACAACTGATGCCAATCGTTCAGGACGCCCACATGAAGTCAACACACCAAAAATGGTTGACAAAATCCATGATACGGTATTGCAAGACCGCAGAGTGAAAGTGCGCGAGATAGCTGAGCTAGTAGGCATCTCAGATGAACATGTGTGCAATATATTACACGAACATTTGAATATGAAAAGGCTATCCGCGCGTTGGGTGCCGCGTTTACTTACAATCGACCAAAAATTCACACGTGTGACAAATTCAGAGCCAGGTTCGACGATGTTCAAGCGAAATAAAAAGGAGTTTTTGCATCGTTTCATAACTGTGGATGAAACATGGAGCTATCACTATACACCGGAGACCAAAGAACAGTATACACAGTGGATTTTTACTGGAAAATCTGCGCCGAAGAAGGTTAAGGCGGCTTTATTGGTCAACAAGTTCATGGTCACAGTTTTTTAGGATGCACACGGCATAATCCACATCGATTACCTTTAAAAGGGGAGAACGGTCAACGGCGAATATTACTTATTGGACCGTTTCAACGACGTTTTGAAAGAAAACCGACCGCATTTGGCGAATAAAAAAGTTGAAGTCGAAGAAATCCATGAATTACGCTTCGAGTTGCTGCCACATCCGCCATATTCTCTATACTTAGCACCCTGCGACTATTTACTGTTTCCGAACTTGAAGAAATGGTTCAGCGGAAAGAGATTCGGCTCTTATGAGGAGATCATCGATGCAATAAACGCCTATTTTGAAGGGTTGAAGAAATCGTATTATTCGGAAGGGATCCAAAAATTGGAAAAACGTCGGACTAAGTGTATCGAGCTAAAAGGCGACTACGTTGATAAATAAATTTTTTTTGACGATAATATTATTCCTTATTTCATTTTTACCAGATTTCTCACTCCACCCTCGTATACTTGTGACACACACAAGATGGTCGACGAATAAAATACCCTGTGCATCCCATAACATGGAGGCATTCCTTAACGTCGGATATTTGCGCTTTCGTTCGGTTCCGACGTTTTCACCGGGTTCTGTCCACTTAGCTCATTGACGTTTTGATTTCAGAGTGTAGTAGTGGATCCATGGTTCGTCCTATTTGTTACGATTAAACAGCTCGAAACAACACTCTGAATCATCGACGCGCTACTGTTGTGTGCCACCCACTATGAACATAGCTTTTTCATGAACAAATGTTCATGCAACGATTAATCCCCCAAATTTATTTGGGTTTCTAATAGTGTTATTGTTAAACAAACTTCTCGCTTCCAAAACTCCTTTGGGAATAATGTAATTTATTCTAAAGAAAACTTGAAGGTCTTCAATGTAAAAGAAAGCGTGTCTAAACTTTTTTCGGTTTTTACATAAACCTTAGGTTTGCGGAGTTTTTAATATACGATGCAGCCATTGAGCCACATTTAGATTTCATTATTAGCTATGTTTCTTGATGCATGTTTTGATTCGATTCAGTTCATATTTCTTGAAACAATGCAAAGGCATATTCTAAAACGAAATTGGGATCAGGGTGTCCATATAAAATTTGGACTGATCCGGATCAATGAGTGTTGGCGTCACAATTTGTGAATTTATCGTCAACTTGATTTTAAAGAGTTCAACATTTGTTTAACTGTCGCGAGGATTTTACAAGAAATTGCGCGCTTATTATTCGGTGTTTTCGGAATCGATGTTCTTCGAATTTATTTAATTTATAAGATTATAGTCAAAAGCACACCATCATATCTTTTCACGTAATCAGATGACGCAATTGTACCACAATACTTAAAATCGTGAAAAGTGAGAAACCACTAGTCAATAATTATCAAACTGCATGTTGGCTGACAAATAAACAATGGACGATGAATTACTGCTTTTCGGAACCCTCTCTGTCTTGCACCGTTTTACCTTGTGCTGAAGTTTTCTTCAAATACTCCTCACATATTCTATCGGAACCATGACGAAGTAAAATATATCTTTGATACTGCCAAAACTACACAATGATCAAGGTGCATTGTGGTTACTTTGCCCTAGTTCGTATAGTTCTCACGGTATTGGGCTGGTTCTTTCTGGCTTAGGCATATGATTTATGCTTCAACCTCATGTATTATGACACTATCCAAAATTCGTTACGCTCATTGTGCACCTGCCGAATGGTTTTAGTTGGTAAATTTTGGCTGTGGCGGGCAGTATTGCCCTCCCTCGCTAGTAGAGTAAACGGAACGCTTACTCTGTTTTACTGAAACCCAGGATAGATTAGCGGTGTTAACCAAAAAAATAACGACTTACTTCTCCATTTAATGAATTATATTTTATCGAAATTATTGAGAATATTTCGAAACTCGTTTATAATGGTGGGAGGACCTTTTTAAGAGACTAAGTCAATTGTATTTAGTCAACTAGCGTCTGTAGTACACACAATTACTAATAGTAATATCGAGTTGACGTATGTTGCGGGAAGGTATTTGGACGGTAGCGTTTATAGGCAGTATTACCGTTAATTTCCAAAAATACGTTTTTGTTTGATATCGTTCATCTGTCCTTTAAAAGCGGTAAACAATAACCGTACCCAAATGGCGTCGTATGCATTTCCAACTTTCCTGAATAGATTCGGATACCATTCCTATGTGAGTGGAAGCCAGAGCTACTTCAGATTCGTTTCAAATAAACTGCCCTATTTATGGGAGTTTCTACACTCGACGCTTAATGTGACGATAATCACACAACACAGTTTGGTATTTTACTAATTTCCACCTAATAAAATAGTGGAGAGATATCTTTATAATCACTTTCATGATTAGATTCTAAAACCTTAAGAGTCTTCAAAATGTAAATCCTAAACCATACATATACTATTACAGGTATTGATCTTAATACCTGTGTGGATTATAGTGTAGTAGACGATATATAACACTTGTGCTTATAAATTTTCCAATTTACAAAACTATAAAACATAATCCACAGCAATAGATATATTTGGAAACGAGAACAACCCCTCGTCTTCTCTTCATACAGTGTTATATATAGTAAGTACCTTATTGCAGCACTGTCTATATTCAATATGTGGTGCACACAAAATAAATTATTTTGAATTATTTTAAAATTCATGAACGAAAATGTTTTGGAAACGATCGATTACAAAACACTACAAGAAAGAGGAATTACCTTTTGATATAACTTGCTGTGTTTTGTGGAGATATTTGCAATTTTAATCTATTTTCACCTTCGAATTTACAGCTTTACCGACTATCTACATATATACGTAAGGTATATGGTTTTCTTTTGTAAGCAAATTAAACTACAAATTTTGTTGTATTTTTGGATAAAATTAAA
Organism: Nephrotoma guestfalica; assembly: GCA_963691935.1. Classification (NCBI taxonomy): domain Eukaryota; kingdom Metazoa; phylum Arthropoda; class Insecta; order Diptera; family Tipulidae; genus Nephrotoma; species Nephrotoma guestfalica. The sequence goes on from OY829913.1 coordinate 266,652,017, forward strand.
AACATTTTATCCAAAAACCGCAGCATCAACAAAAAATGTTAGTGATAAAATTTTAGTTTTTTGTATTTTTGGACCCGTACTAAGAACAAAGGAGGAAGAATATTTTAAAAATAGGGTGACAAAATGATATGGTTCAATGGTTTATAGAGCGGTTGTTTATTTCGTTATCATATGCAAAACATCAACCCAATTTGAGGACAAAAAGTTAAGAATATATTTGTGTATATTTAGTTTAGGTGCTGTAGGTGGTATTTTAAAATTCATCACCCTGTTAATGAAAGGTATGATAAGACCTACCCAATTGTTTTCATTGATGGATTAGTTTGTGATTAGAAGACAGTAACTTGACGGCGTCAGCTGCGTCAGAGATCGATTAGTCAAGATTTAGCAATATTTGATTACCCATTTTATACAAACACATTCGTAATGAAACTACTCATCTCACAACTCGTCACTTACCGGGCTATACACTGATATATTTTTATTGGATACGTTAAATTTGCTTCTCACGTTTGAGGTTTCTACAAATATTTCGTAGTGTACGTTTTTAGTTAATTAATCATCCAGTGATGACACATACGATATAATTTGATAATCCACGGGTATACAATTGTTCACGAATGCACACAAATCTTCCAAAACACACGAGCACACAGTACATACCATCTATTTGGCGTAATATTTTCAATCAATCTTATTATTTATAACTTTTAAAATGATGAATGATTTTTCCTTATCCTTGTAATCTTTCTCGCAATCATCCATTGAGTCAACAAAAAAATTAATTTCTGACAGCTAAACAACAAACAACGCTCAAACGACACGCCTTGTCAATTGTCAAGTCAATTGCATCTTTCGAAAATCCTCCAATTCGACATCAATCAGCGAAGCCGCGAATCAGGAAAAACTATTTGTATAGACAGCTGCGATCCAAAAATATCGCGGTACGATACAATCGTATAAATCTTTGGAGTACTATTCGAAGTCTTGGCCTTTTTAATAATAATTTTAAAATGAATGGGTAAAATATATAATAAAACCTTCATAACTTGGTTGTAAATGTTCAAAGATTCTGTACGAGAGCCTGCAGCTTATTTCGAAATGGTGTTTGGTGATTACAATTCTACAATGGATATCCTATAAAACAATTATAGCTACTATGCCAATCTCTAAAATCCGTGTAGGGCATTGTTTTATGAAAAAAATCGCAGACAGCGATTACGGCTTATTTTAAAACGGTGTTAGGTAACTTAAATATCACAATATGTGCCTTTTCTAAGCTAATAGCCAATACAATTGTCAAGTTCTATAATTCGTGTAATATGGCATAAGCTACGAGTATATAATGACCCTATCACATAAAATTCGGGAAAAAGTTAATGGTCAAAAGTTCTATGCTAGAACCGTACTGGTTTGTTTCGAAATGGCGGTCAATTTAATTCCACAATGGCCAATCTCTAAAATTTGTGTAATTGTCATAAGCAACTGTCCTTAACTTCTGCACATACTCCCAATGATTAAAATAGATTCTTAAACCAAGAATGAGGTATTCAAAACCTTCATTCCTTGTGGCGAAAAATTTAAAAATGCCCATAAATTGCACACCGATGTTGTTAAATAAATAATTGTACCAACTTAGGTTGCTTAAGGCGTTCCATAAATCTCGTCAAAGACCAAATTTTTTATCGTGAATTATCTACTTTGCAACAGTGACCTCAGTACCTCTCAGCTTATTAGCCGAATGGTTTTTTTCTCTTGAATGGAATTGAACATATACTTAAAAAGTACTTGTTAGGCCAAAGCTACTAAAGGATTTCAATAAAACGACAAAAATTAGATAAAATATGCAACCGAGCCAAAATCCGATTATCTCAGCCTTTATAGATACTGTTAAAGTTAGCCGAAAGTTTCCAGCCGAACAATGGTAATGCAGATAATGTATTTGATACCCAGCCGAAAGATGGTAATGCAGATATTAAATGCGCACCTCAAGTGGAAATTTCGTAATATGTCGATAATGCAGAGTGTGTCGATAAATAAGTTAAACATCAATATTCAATCGAAAAATTCTGGCAATACAGATTTAAAAGTAACCAATATTTCCTCAATTTTCTAAAAGGAAAATGTCAATAACAGACATATATAGAAAATTAGCGGAAAGAAAATGAAAAAATCGATAATACATATAGTGTCTTGACTACTTCAGCCGAAAGTTAAACAAACTACATATTAAATTGAAATATCCTACAATTTAAAATTTACCCGATATTAGTTTTTTGTTTCATGTGTACATAGCAGCATACGGCCAACTTTCAAAGTTTATTATAACTTAAGTAGATTTTGATTATAGGTGAGGAGTAAGTCTGATGGGGTTATAGGGGTCAAATTTTTATTTTTTCCTTCTTCTGACGATGAAATCGTCCATCATTCGCGATTTTGCAACATGGACACCAATCTGACAATGCCAATTCCATAGCCCATAATCATAGGTAGATTTTTATTATATGTTAGTGGTAAGTCTGATGGGGTTATGGGGTGAAATTTTTATTTTTCCCTTCCTCTGACGATGAAATCGTCTATCATTCGAGATTTTACAACATGGATACCAATCTGACTATGCCAATTGAATAGCCCCCACAATTATAGGTAGATTTTGATTATAGGTTAGGGTAAGTCTGATGGGCTTATAGGGGTAAATTTTTTATTTTTCTTCTTCTGACGATAAAATCGTCTATCATTTGACATTTTGCAACATGGACACCAATCTGACTATGCCGATTCGATAGCCCATGACCAGAGGTAGATTTTGATTATCGGTTAGGGGTAAGTCTGATGGGGTTATGGGGCGAAATTTTAATTGTTCCCTTCTTCTGACGATAAAATCGCCCATCATTCTAGATTTTGCAACTTGGACACCAATCTCACTATGCTGATTTGATAGCCCATGACCATAAGTAGATTTTGATTATCGGTTAGGGGTAAGTCTGATGGAGTTGTAGGGGTGAAATTTTTATTTTTCCCTTCTTCTGACGCTAAAATTGTCCACCATTCGCGATTTTGCAACAAGGACACCAATCTGACAATGCCAATTCCATAGCCCATAATCATAGGTAGATCAATTCCATAGCCCATAATCATAGGTAGATTTTGATTATAGGTTAGTGGGAAATCTGATGGGGTATGGGGGTGAAATTTTAATTTTTCCCTTCTTCTGACGATAAAATCGTCCATCATTCTAGATTTTGCAACATGGACACCAACCTAACTACGCTGATTCGATAGCCCATGACCATAGGTAGATTTTGATTATAGGTTACGGGTAAGTCTGATGGGGTTGTAGGTGTTAATAGCCATATCTGTTTCATACAGCCGAAAAATGTCGATAAAGAAGTTTAATGATTATCAAGCAAAGTCGTCCAGCATTCGCGGTTTTGCGATATGAACACCAATCTGACTATATTCGATAGCCCATGAACATAGGTAGATTTTAGGCATAGACCATAGGTAGAAGCAGGAAAACATAAAAATTTCACCCCTACAGCCCCATCAGACTTACCCCTAACCTATAATCAAAATATCCCTATGGTCATGGGCTATCGAATCTGCCTAGTCAGGTTGATGTCCATGTTGCAAAATCACAAATGATAGACAATTTTATCGTCAGAAGAGGAGAAATACAAAAATTTCACCCCTATAACCCCATCAGACTTACTCCTCATCTATAATCAAAATCTAGTTAAGTTTTAATAAACTTTGAAAGTTGGTCGTATGCTGCTATATACATATGAAACAATAAATTAATATCGGTTAAATTGCCAATTGTATTTCTTGTTTGTTACGATACATATGTTTGCGGCTGGACAATATTTAAATTTAATATATAGTTTGCTTAACTTTCGGCTGAAGTAGTCAAGACACTATCTGCATTATCGATTTGTCACTTTCGGCTGGCAACTTTCGGCTAACCTTAACAAGGTCCTTTATAGTGCATTTTCCTTATTGTCAAATTCAAAGGGCAACACTGTGTTGCACATGATTGTGAAGTGCACACCAAAATAACATCAAAAATGTACACTGTTAAATTTAAAAATATTTCAATTGAATTTGTGTAGTAGTGAAATTCAAACATGAGTCTCAATTTAATAGAAAAGTAAAAAATCATCATAATTAGATTACCACACTCATAGGATTATGACTGATATATCTAACCATGTAGGTGAGACCCTGTGAAGATCAAAGGCCAAACTTTGAACTATCCAAAAGTATAAACGTAATGCTGTGAACTTCCCTAGGATTTCTGTTCTTTGATTGTTTTTACAATAAATCGGGTTCGTAGCTTGTTTGGGAATGCCAACTGGGTAAAATTCCAATTGACGAGAATACCAAGAAGAATAAAAAGAGAATAAAATTGAAAAGTAAGAAGTTTGAAATTTGAGAAAAATGGTGGAAATCAGCAATCGTATCCCATTTTCACAATATTAATAGAAAATTGTCCGATCTATTAAAGAAATCCCATGAACATTCCTGAGATAGGGAATATAACCGCAAACGTAAAAATATCTATAAACAAATTAACAATCATCATAATTAGATCCCGTTCACCTTACTCATAGGGTTTTGACTGATCTATTTGACCATAAAGGTGGGAACAGTGAAATAAAATTTGAAAATTTATTCAGTAGCATGTATTGAACAGTAAATTTTCATAAATTAACCATGTCCATTTCAGTGTTAGAACCTTTTCAACGCTATCCTAAAATACATTAAAACAACTATGAACATCTCTAGGAGCGGTATAGGAAAATAGGAAAATAAATAGAAAAATACTCTGGACAAGTTAAAAATCATCATACCAAATCTTGTTCACCACGCACGTGGGATTTTGGTTTAGCTATTCGGTCATATAAGTTTGAGACCCCGTGAAGATCTCTATAGGATCGGAGATATAAAAGTAGAAACATTGGACGCATTCAGAACACCCAACAGTTGGGAACATGTTGAGTAAAATCAAAGCCAACGTTATGAAAATGTTTAGTTATGAAATAGTGAAATCAAATTGGCGATGATTTCACTAATCATGATGCCAACAGTTGGGGGTCCTGAACGCGCCCATTGTCTAAAATAGCCCTCTTTAGAAATAAAATAAAAGCTTAGAAAATTGTTTGATCTTCACAGCCACACTATAAGGGACTCAGAGACTTCTCTATTATAAATGTTAAAGACTATTTAAAAAAGTTTCAAATCCAATTGGGATATTTTTCAATTTCACAGAAATTCAGAATTTACATTTAATACATTTTTCACAATACATTTTTCAGAAATGCACTCGGCATTATTCTCGATCGGACTCTCAAACATGCAGTCACATAAAGATAGGCGAAATTTAAACAACACGAAATCAGCCCACTTCACCGATAAATATTTTGCAACCCGCCTGTAAAGGGATGGGGTGTACATTATCACTTCGTTATTTTAAATATTGAAATCAGTTTATAATTTATAAATTTTATTATTATATTTTTAACTTTTTAACATTGTTGCTTCTTCCTTGAGCACCCAAATCTATCTCTTTTTATATTAACTTAATATTAATTATTACAATATTTTGTAATGCCTAATAAACATATTTTATCGTTATTGAATTATCGTAAAAGAAATAAATTTCGAAATATAAAATGTGTTTATTTTACAAAATACAATTTCATGGAATTTCTTCGCATCATTAAATATTTTCGCGCGTGCAATGTTTCGAAATGTTAAGTATATTGTACCGCGTATGATGTCGAAATTTCCATGACAAGTGTGTGGCATTACATCCTTCCCCTTTAGAAAAATTTACCAATTGAAGATTAGTAAATTTTTTTATTATCATTATTATTTTTGTTTATTTATATATATATATTTTTTATTTAGCTTCTAAAATATTATCTTGTTATTCTAATTAAGTAATCTTAATTCTACTCAAATGAATTCATCTTAAATTTATATGCTTATAAAAATTACATTCTTGTTTTTATTTTTTTAGACGGTTATTGTGTATTTCTTTAATTTCATTCTCTATTTTAATCTTCGAGTTCACATCATTTCTTTCCACTATTTCGAAAGGTCCAGTATAATTACTTTCAAGCTTTCTTCTGTTACCCCTTTTCAGATAAACAAGATCACCTACGCTGAAATTTCCTGGATTTATTTTTTTATCTAATTCCTTTTTTCTATTTTCTTTGGTTCTTTTCAATAATTCATTAGCTTTTTTGTGAGCCTCTTGTAATCTAAACCTAACTTCTTCTGCATAATTATCATAATTATAAATCGGATTCGTTTTTTCAGTATCTATGAATGATGGTATGGTAGCTAACTTTCCAAACACTAACTCATATGGAGTGTATTGTGTATCGGTATGTGGAGTTGTATTATACGAGAATACAAAGTATGGTAACCATTCATCCCAGTTGCCGTTGGTAGTGAAATTATTTAAGTATTCATTTAAAACTCTATGGTTTCGTTCTATTGAACCCAAGGTTTCATGATGATATGGTGTAGAGTTGACTTGATTGATTTTTAGTAATTTACAAATGTTTTTCATTAATTCATTTAAAAATTCAGTTCCCATATCTGTTTTTAAAACCTGGAAAATACCATATTTTAACACAAACTTTTCTACTATTGATTTCGCAATGGTTATGGCTTCTTTATTTATTAATGGAATTGCTTCTATGTATTTGGTTAATTCGCATTGTAAAGTTAATATGTATCTAAATCCATTCGAAATCTTCAGTGGTCCTACCGTATCTACTGCTACTACTTCAAAACTATTCCCTGGTGTTTCTGTAATTTTCATTTTCTCTTTCGTATGCCTGATTATCTTATTCTTTTTGCAAGATTCACATTTATTTACAAAATCTTTGACCATTCTACTCATATTTTTCCACACATATCTCTGTTTTATTCTACATATTGTTCTTTTAACACCTGAGTGACCTCCAATTGGATTCGTGTGATTTTCTAAAATTATTCCTAACATTTCTTCGGTATCTATTATTCTTTTCGGCGGTTTATAAATTATTATTTTTAAATTATTTTCTTCTTTTTTACCTTTTTTTGAGTTCTGCAGAACATTAAATTTATTTTTGAATTCATTAATATCTATGTGACTAAAAATTAAATCGTTGCTTTTCAATGCTAGTTTATCTATTTTCAGTTTTTGCATGCAATTAATTAACTTCTCCAATTTTGAATTCATTTCCATAATTGGATTATTGCTAATCAAAATAGTCACAGTTTTTAACCATTTGTTGTCATTGCCGAATTTATTTATAACCTGCAAACCTGTTGGTACGTTTATAAATTTATTGTTTTTAGTTTCTCGCGAGTTTTCTGTTTGTTCATACACAAACCTTAATTCTCTTAATTTCTGTACTTCAGTTATAGATGTACATTCCCAAGCGTAGAGTTGATCGGGCTCTTTTCTTGGTACATCTACACTAAAATCTTTAGAATTTTCATCCAGTTTATTTTTCATACTTCTAGTGATTACATTAACTTTTTCTTTTGGTATTAATGCTTTTAATGCTTCAGTGTCCCAAACTATTCTAGATAAAGCATCTGCATTGGTATTTAGTTTACCTTGTTTAAAAATTATGTTGAAATTGTAGTCAATTAGATCTAATCGTATTCTGGTCATTTTAGACGATGGATTCTTATTTGTAAATAGACTTACCAGTGGTCTGTGGTCAGTTACCACAGTAAATTGTCTACCGTAAAGGTAAGGTTTAAAATAATTTATGGCCCAATGTATAGCTAATAGTTCTTTTTCAATAACTGGTTTATTTAGTTCGTGTTTATCCATAGATCTACTTGCGAAGGCAATTGGTAGATCTTTCCCAACTTCACCTTGTGATAAGATAGCACCTAACGTGAAATTTGATGCATCCGTTGTTAGAACAAATTCTTTATCAAAATTTGGATACTGTAGGATTGGTGGATTAATTAATTTTGTTTTAAGTAAATTAAATGCTTTTTCACAATCGTCAGACCAAACAAACACTGTTCCCTTTTTTAATAGGTTATTGAGAGGTTTCGCTATCAAAGCAAAGTTATTGATGAACCTTCTGTAATAGTTACAGAATGCAACGAATCGGCGTGTGCTATCCGAATCGGTTGGGCGAGGATAATTTTTAATCACTTCATATTTCGCAGGGTCAGGCTTAACCCCTTCACTTGTGATGTAGTGACCTAAATACGTGACTTCCTTTTTCAATAAATTACATTTAGATGGATTGATTTTTAAATTATAGGCTCTTAATCTTTTAAATATTTTAATTAAATTATTATTGTGGTGTTTCATTCCACAACCAAAAACAATTATATCATCCACGTATAGAAACGCAAGTTCCTCTAGACCAGCTAATGCTATTGATAGCATTCTTTGGAAGCTGTTCGTGGATATTTTGAGTCCAAATGGTAACCTTTTAAATTGAAAGTGTCCTTTATTCGTCGAAAAGGCTGTCATAGGACGAGATTCCTTCTCTAGTTCTATTTGATGAAAAGAACTAGTTAGGTCTAACGTCGAAAAATATTTCGCTCGGCCTAAATTATCTAATATGTCCTCTAGACGAGTTAATGGAAATTTATCGTCTATAATTTTTTTATTTAATTGCCTATAATCTACAACTAATCTCCATTTTCTATCACCTTCAGAAGATTTTTTTGGGACAATTAACAATGGAGAATTATACGGGCTGATTGAAGGTTCTATGATATCATTATTTAAAAGTTTTTCGATTTCTTTATCTATTTCATTATATTGAGCTTTTGGCAACCTATAATTTTTTATATAAACAGGCGTATTATCCTCTTTTATTATTTCTTGCTTGTAAAAATTGCTAGTTGTTAATGTATCACCAGAAACGTAGAAAACATCTGTAAATTCCCTACAAATTTTAAAAATTTCCTCCTTTTCGTAATCATTATTATTTTCCATGTTCAATTCTTTAATTATTTTCGTGTACCGTTCTTTATTTGAAATGTTAGTGTCTTTAGTGTTCCGTATTATATGATAATTACTTAAATTCTTTAATTTTGGTTCATATTTATCTATTTGCACTGCCTCTTCATTAGTGTTTATTATTCTTATATGTGCAATACCATTCTTAGGAATTATTCCATTGCAAATAAATACTCCTTTACTTATTTCTTCATTTAAAATTATACTATCTTCACTTCTTTTAATATTTAGAGCTTTCAAAATTTCTGTTCTCGCTGGTATTGTAAAAGTATTTTGTGTTGGAAGATTCGTCTCCAAGGGTAGGATAATTTCTTCATCTACAGAGTTAATAGTGATTGTGTAAGTTTCATAATCAATCTTACATCCATTTTTGCTCAAAAAATCCCTACCTATTATTCCATCTGTGTTTATGGGGAAATTTGTTTCAACTATGTGTATATTTTGTTTAATAATATGATTATGGAATTTAAAGTTTGTACATACAGTGCCTAATGAATATGTTTCGGAGTCTGTCACTCCCGTTATTCTACATCTATTATTACTATCTATAGCTATATTTTCTCTTAATTTATCCACTTTGCAAACAGTGATATCCGATCCTGTATCAACCAGAAATGTCAAGACGTCTCCGGACAAATCTGATTGTAACATTACCAGACTTCCTGAATTTGCATTTATATGGAAAATTAGTGAATTGCTAACTCGTTCAATTGTTTTGTTATATCCTCCTGTGATGTTATCGGAGGAATAGCCCCGTTTCCCGACCTTTGTAATACATGTATATTTCGGTTTCTTCGATTTTCATTATTATAATTTTGATTTCTATGACTTTGATTATTATAATTCTGATTTCTATAATCAAAATATCCTTGGTTATAATTATTATTTTGGTTTGAGAAACGATTCGAATTTCGTTGTCCATAATTTGCATTACCACGATATAAATTATTTTTGTGTTGATAACTATTGCTATTTCTATAGTTATTATAATGTTCACTATTATAACTGTTATTGCTCCGACCGGCAATTCTGCTGTTCCTATTAAATTTCTTTCTGGTAAATTGAGATATTTGGTGTTTAAGTTGTGACACATTTTGTGTGTCTGTTTGAAAAACTTTTGAGGCCTCTCTTGCTACTTCGATAGCCTCAGCTAAAGTTTTTGGTCTAGCTGCCATTACAGTGGGTTTCAATATATCTATTAATCCCTCTTTGAATGCATTTAAACCCAATTGATCCGATATCAAATGTACGGTTTTTATATCTGCATCAGCTAGGATTTTTACTTGTACACTATTTAGTTCGTTAACTAACTTTTCAATTTTTTCTATATAGTGTTCTATTTTACCCGTTTGCCTGGCTCTATGTATTTCTGATTGTATCTCTAGTGGAGAACGCCTTAAGCCAAACACTTTGTAAAATAATTCTTTTAGCTTCTTAAAAGTTTCTGGTTTTTCCTCTAACGTGATTTTTGATTTTACACTATCACTAATTCTAGCCGCTAACACAATCGCGATCAATTTTGGTTGATCAGCTATTTTTAATTCGTCATGTAACAACTTGACCAAACTTAAAAAATTTTCTAGATCTTTGTGTTCACCTGTGAAGATCGGTAACACTTTAATAACTTCACTAATTTTTAGATCCATTTTCTTCTTAAATGGCATTTAAATATTACACATAATCTAAATTAATTCTATATCTAATTTATATTGGAAATTTAATCACACCAGAAATGAAATTAAAGGGAAATTATATGTGTGTCATAAAATTATTTTTCAAAGCATATTTTGTTAATTGTAACTTAATAGGTGGTGACTACACACTCATTAAAAAATTTAAAAAAAAATATTTATAAAATATGTTGTGCAATTGGATCTTCTTGACATCAATTTTTTTTTGTTCTATATTCATATATATACTATACTATCATACTTATTCATGTTTATTGTTTAAGAGTTTATTACTCTTGTTAAATTTGTAACAATTTTTTTCTTTGCATTTTCGTATGCTTTCTTAATTATATAGATTATAGCTAATATTATTATTACAACTATTGTTACCTTAAAATACCCTGACATGTCCGTATTGTTTGGTGATTGATGGTCATTGCTGACGGTCTTCTGGTTGCTCTGCACAGCCTCAAGGTTCCTCGCGCCATTGAAGAAATCCATTTTTTTTTGTGTATACCCAAATTTTAAGTGGGGGTTTCCACTCTCGTCTATCAATTTTTTTTTATATATATATATATATATATATATACTATATATGGTGTGGTGCGACGGACACCCAACACTTTAGATTCACTTTTTTATTATATTCCGCATCTATTATTTATTATCAACATTTTTTTTTTGTTTCACTGCATAGTTTAAAAACAAATATGTATATAATGTTGATTAATGCACTTCACTATAGATTCAGATTCATATTCGGCAAGATCGCCATGTAAAGGGATGGGGTGTACATTATCACTTCGTTATTTTAAATATTGAAATCAGTTTATAATTTATAAATTTTATTATTATATTTTTAACTTTTTAACATTGTTGCTTCTTCCTTGAGCACCCAAATCTATCTCTTTTTATATTAACTTAATATTAATTATTACAATATTTTGTAATGCCTAATAAACATATTTTATCGTTATTGAATTATCGTAAAAGAAATAAATTTCGAAATATAAAATGTGTTTATTTTACAAAATACAATTTCATGGAATTTCTTCGCATCATTAAATATTTTCGCGCGTGCAATGTTTCGAAATGTTAAGTATATTGTACCGCGTATGATGTCGAAATTTCCATGACAAGTGTGTGGCATTACACGCCACATGGTCGACAACTATATACATTAGCCAACAAAACCAGAATGACGAAATGTCAAATGGCCGATACAACCACATCCCCCACTTAAAGAGGTTTATACTATGAAACAAATCGGATCTCGAATATTTTACGATCACAGTGGGTCCGTACAAAATAATTTTTTTATACTTGTCCTATCTAATATGCCGAATTTTTTATTATCGAAAAGTCCGAAAACGAAAATGGTTCATAATGGGCATACAGTCCGCCGACACCGCCATCGGCGATTATTTGGGCAACAGCCCATAACCCAAATTACCGTCCAAAATGATATAGATACAGGAAATTCAAGTTTCGGCAAAGTGTATATTGCGGTGGTTTACGATGCGATTGTGTCTGTCATTTGGATTTACCTCGATCTGATTGTCAGTTAAATGGGATTATTGAAAATCTTAGACACTCTGTACTTAGACTACTGTAGCATATTGTTAACTCCAGATAATAATTGATATTTTTGTGTCTTCATTAGAGATCATAATCAACTGATTCATGAACTAACATTTTTTATGAAACTGTGTTATGATGTTGTCCGTGTCTTAATAAATCAACTACGCTCTTCGATTTGGTGACATTACCAATTGTACATATCTCTTTCGGTTTTCCACATTATCTCTGAAACAAGGTTCTATTTTCAGATTTTTAATTTTTTATTAATCCATGCAATCTTTCCTGGGGCCGAAGCACTTCCTGCTCTTTCACGGTTAAAAACGTAGACGTTAAACGTAGACGTTAAAAATAACGTCTTACTTTACGCAATTTATGCCAACTCAAAAATGGATCGATTTAAGTTACCATCTGCGCATTGCATAGCTACATGATAGGCTATAGTGCTGGACATGGAAGATGGGTCGGCCCATGAGTTTTGGACGCCGATAGGGGGTCGTACTTGTACTACTTTTAATCACAGATCGCAATCTGTTAATGAAAATTCCCTTTAGCATCCTGCCTCTATCGGGATACGAACGCGATACCTCCCGATCCAAACGCCAAAGCTTTAGCCCCTGTGCCATTTGGTCGGTCGGATTTTGAATTTGAGATTTGGTAAATACAGTTCTATGTACCAGTTAGAAATGTGCGATCCAAACCTAGACTAGTAAATATCAGGTGCGCAACTGAATTTCCAGTATGTTTTGAAAAAGGGAAAAAGGAAAATTTCAATAGAAATATAAAAAATGGTTTATTCAAAGTATTGTCCTTCGGCTTTTTTGCTATTTTTCTGGCAATACATGAATACCACGACGCACCTAGTATGTAAATAGAACTTTGCGTTTGTTTTAGTATAAATAGGACTTTGTTGCTAAACATTTTTATAAGCGCTTGTTCGCATTACCGTTGTGTTCTGGTAACCACTGGACTACTAACAGTTGGATCAGCTGCGAAACCATAAAATAACATTAATTTTCGACTGCCGTTTTAATTCAAACCGGAGATAGTTTAACATACTCCTCTTGTATGTAGGTAATATTCCCAAGCTGTGGTGCTCTTTGATGCATAGCTATGACATATTGCTCTATATTTCCGTAAAAATTGAAATGATTTAAGTAGCCAACACATTAAAAAGTAATGACCGTACTCTCAACCTCCCTACAACAAGCCGACAGCTTTAAAACTTATTTGAAATGAATATAATGGCGCTTCTAAACACGCAATCTCTAGAAAGTGGTCATTATATATCTGATTTTTTCCCCTTTATCTCTGATTTAGAAGCATAGGGTATCTGCTGAACTGGACCATCTTACTCTAATCGGAGCTATTGCTGTCAGTTCTCCCCATGTTTTACCGACTTGCTTCGCTTCGGCTAGCACTGTTATTTTCCAGACCATTGGTGGTATTCCTAGTTTCTTCTTCCCTTGCGGATGACATTCTTGTTGTATCATTGGTTCCGTTTCTTAGTGTAAGTCCAATCCATTTCCACTTTCGGCCTGATCCGCCGCAGAAGTACTTCGTTTGTGATCGTGTTTGGCCTGAAAGATTTTACTAGACGCCTAAGGCATTTATTCACAAATAACTGGAGTATTCTGGACGCATTCCAGATCTAGTGTAAAATATTGAATGTAATACTTGATTTGTTGATGCGTTCGTTAATATCCTCTTCAGTTTCATCTGTTTACGCTACAGTGTAACCGAACTTGTCAACGTCCTCGATAGTTTTTAGATTAATGGTTCGTGTTTAGTCTCATAGCCTTGGTTTTCTGATGTTAATTTTGAGACCGATTTCCTGTGACAAATCAGCAAATTTCCGGGCTTTCTGCTGCATATCTGCGAGTTTATGTGCTAGTAGACATATATCATCCGCGTAACCTAGCTCTTTGAGTCGATTTATTTGACCCCGCTGAATTCTATTTGGAGTTGTGTTGTCCAATTTTCGAATTACATTATACCTCCTGCGCTTTATATTGATCTCTAGTTCCGGCATCCCTGTACATTTCGCGCATTTCCAAAGTGCTTTCCAGATCGGCCATCTACTGGAATCGAATGCACATTCAAAGTCCCCGAAGAGTAGATATATTGGTGAGCTCCGTTCTTGTCTGATATGGTGGTTGATCTGACCGATAACGCCGCCTTTCTGCGGAATTGTTATAATTAAGCCCTCTTTCCATTTCAGTGGAATTCCACCAGTAAGTACTCCATATCTGAATTTGCTGCTGAAATAAGCTTCAAAAGTGATCGGAAAGGCCAACCTTTAAAAACCTAATCCTTTTACAAATTCCAGTAAGTAAAGCTACTGAAGAACGTGTTTTGAATAAGAGCCGTCCGTTTTGGACATTATAAATGTTAAAGCTGACTCGATGGAAAAACAAAATTGAATATTTTCCGGATCATTAAATTGGACATCTGTTAAATATACATGCTAGAGAACGAGCAAAACGGATTCGCAGAAATATTATTGGAACACCATAGTTTCCATGTTGCAGTACATCGTCTTTCAACATTGGTATTTTGAAAGATATGGAGAATGAATTGGTTTCGATGTTTAAATTTATGATGTGCGGCTTATTACAAAGCTATTCTTAACTATTTTCGTATATATAATTTGCGGTTGGATATTGCGGTTGGACAGTCAGGCTGCACAGATGCACTCATGCAGCTATCTTTAAATTTCCCGTTTTGGATTTTATTGGAATTTATTGGAAAACCCGTTTTGGATTTTATTGGAAAACTCAAATAAAAGAAACATTGTTGATAAAACATTGGATTAACCCTATCTGGCAATAATATATTTCAATATTTTCTTTTCGCCTTGGGGATATATAATTAGCCCACACTATACGAGCTGTTAGATCCAAGCTCCACAAAATCTTTGACTTAAAGTTAACAAAAATTGTTATTGTGTAAATATCACAAAATACAACAAAATATATAAAAAGAAATAAATAAATAAACATAGAAACTATAGAATTTTTTAAAATTACGTTATGTGTTAAGAGATTGCATTCTGCAAAAAATTCTCAATGTAGAGTAGCTTCCATACGTAATCTTGTAGTTATTTGCGATACCAAACTGTACTTCGGAGATCGCAACACTCATATCATAAACAGAACGAATTCATTGTTTAACTTTGTTAAACGCTGGGCTAAAAAATGTATTTATCCATACTTACAAACGCTTTATTTACGACATTCGTTCGGCTTCTGCTCGAATAGACAAGTCAAGTCTGATCCCCATATCATGAGACAAAGACATATTCAGTTTGCTATAACGATGTGTAAATATTTACAAGTTGCCTGCTTACTTACATCGCTAACAACTAATCAACCTTCAACCACTTAATAAGTTCCGAGTTGTCGCAGATATCGTTTTGGTTCAGCAACTGGTTATGTGGCGGAATGGACTGTCGCGTCAAACCCATCACGAAGATGCAGAACTTTATTAAAGTTAGCCGAAAGTTTCCAGCCGAAAAAACAGTATTGAAAATGCAGATTTGCTATACAAGCCGAAAATACACAAATCCGTTATTTGACTAAATTTCGTTGATTCAATTAATGATAAATTTATCTGTTCCTCCAAGTTAACCTAATTCCGCGTTGATGGCACTTTGGTCATTTGATCAGTCAGTTAACTGTAGTTCAATTGTGAAGATATTCTGATGAGGAGATATGGGGGTGTAGTTTGGCTATATTTCGACAGTATAATATCTTTGAATGTTCAATAAACAGTCTCCCGATCTAAGTTAACTCATCCCGCATCGATGCCACTATGACCATTTGATAATTTTTAATGCCTGTTAACTATAGCCCAATTGTGAACAAATTCTGATAGAGCTTTGGCGGTTTAATTTATTGAGATTTCGATAGTTCAATTCATTGAATGGTCCGTGGGTCCTAGTTAACCGTAATCCGTATTGATGCCACTATGATAATTTGATAGGCCGTAATGCCTGTTAACTTTAGCCTAATTATGACGAAATTGTAATGATGCTACGATGGCGTAGCTTGACAAGATTTCGATAGATCATTTTCTTGCAAATTCATTGAATATTCGGGCGCTCTAGGTTTACCTTAAGTCATATTGATGCAACTATGATCATTTGACCTTAGAGCCTGTTTGATCTAGCTCAATTGTAAAGGAATGCTAACGAGGCTGCGAGGGTTTCATTTGACAAGATTTTGATAGTTTGATTTCTTCCAAATTCATTGAATGTTTCGGTACTCGAGGTTTAATCTAAACTCGCATTGATAGGCGTTGATAGGCTTTAATGCTAAATGTTGATAGGCTTTAATGCTAAATTTAGCCCAAATGTTGGATGAGGCTACGGAGACCGACCAAATGGCACAGTGGTTAAAGCTTTGGCGTTTGGATTGGCAGGTACCGGTTTCGAATCCCGATAGAGGCAGGATGAAACGGAAATTTTCATCAACAGATCACGATCTGTGATGAAACGAAACACATCTATGACCCCTGCCCTGGCATGGTGCTATGCAATGTGCAGATAGTGATAAAATCGAACCTATAACCGTACTTCCTCGAATTGGCTAACACCGGCGTAAAAGCAAGAACGGAAAAAGCAAACCACGAAAGAGTTGGAAGAGCCTTGGCCCCATAACAGATTGCAGTGCAGGGATACAAAAATAGACTACGGAGGTGTAATTTGACAAGATTTCAAAAGTTTAATTTCTTGGAAATGAATTTAATGGTCCCGAAGTTCTGGGTTAACCTAAATCCGCATTGATGCCACTATGACTTTCTGATAAGCCTTAATGCCTGTTAACTATAGTTTAATTGTAAAGAAATATTGGTGGGGCCACGGGGGTGTAATTTGTTGTCAACATTTCGATAGATGAATTACAATGCGTTGGAACATTCAACGAATTATCAAGAAATTGACCTATCGAAATTCACCCCACTAGTCCAACAGAATTGTTTTACAATCAAGCTAGAGTTAATAGGCATTAGGAACTATCGAATGCTTCTAGTGACATTTAGTAAGATCGCCAGACCATCTATGAATTTGCAAGAAATTGAACTATCACATAACCTTCACAAACTAAAACCCATGTAGCCCCATCAAAATTTCGTTATAATTGGGCTAAATTGAACAGAGCCCTTAATGGCTATCAAATGGTCTTAGTGCCATCATTAAATTTCAAAGAAATTGAACTATCCAAATCTTGTCAAATTACACCCTGGTAACACTTCTTCTATAAAAGGGTTTTCTATAAAGTCTTTAATATGCCCTAGGAAAACCCCTACCAAATATTAAGTATACTTTCCGGTTAATTGGGGTTCAAACTAACTGAAAATTCCATCCCTTGAAAAGTTATAAGAACTAAGGGTGTTTAGAATGCTCAATCGCGATACGATAAATTTACGTTTCTATAAAATTTCCGCATGTCCTAAGAAAAATTTCACCAAACACTAAGTATACTTTCGAGTAAGGATCCGAACCGAAAATCAACATCCCTTAAAAGGTTATAGGTGCTTAGCGAGTTACGAGCTAATTATTAGCCCCCACTGTACAAGGGATGGGGATTTCCTAAATGCTTTATCTATATTAAACCAAAAACATATTTAGTATTTGGTGGGGGTTTTCTAGGAATTGAGCATATTTTTTTTAGAAAATCGATTTCATCGTAAATTTATCATCTCGTTGCGAATTATGCAAACTAAACATCCTACCGTTGTGGTTACTGCCAAAATGTCGCAAATTGAGTAAAATAACAAAAAATATGAGTGAAATAACAAAAATATGAGTAAAATATAAAATATGAAACATTGAGTGAAATCTCAGAGTTTTCAACATATAGGCACTAGTAAATCTGAATAGTAGCTACTTGGGCCTAGCCGAATTAAAGTCGCGCCCTATACGGAACTGGACACTTACCACTAGAATATTAGAAACACTCTGAGATTGTTGTAAATTGATGTAATAAATTAAGGATTTCACTCACATTTCTCGTTACATTTCGAGTATTTCTATATGGATGCCCATTTTTTTATATGGACGTGACTAATCGTGACTCAGATATATTAACGCGTTTGTTTTGAAAGCTTTGAGATATATGTAAATCGGTACGATAAATTTGAAATTTCGTTCATATTTTTTGTTATTTCACTCAACATGGCCGCATTTGGTATTTTTAATAACAATTGTTTCAGCTACTCGTATGTGATGCTGTGTATATATTGCTGTTTTGGCAGTAATTTCACACTGATAAACACCCTTAGCCTTTATAACTGTTCAAGGTGATTTTCTGTTACTTTGGAGCTACGAGTATATTAACCAACATGACCTATTAATTCTAATCCCCATTGAAAAATACCATTTGCAATTGCCTTCCGGTTCCGATCCAAATGCCACTGATAGTTGAACTGCGAAACACGGTTATTTCAAGTTGGAGTATATGTTACATAAAATCACGAGTCCCAGTTGTAGTGTCACCACAAAAGTTCCTTACATAGTTTTATTATTTCATCCTTTTATTTATAAAAAGCAGTTACAATTTTATTATTTTGCTGGCTCATCGTAAGCCTCCGCCATACACTTATGCATTTTCAAATTTGGTAATTTAGCTATTTGTTCCTTCGTCATCGCAGAAGTAAAAATATCGATATACAAACGTTCCAGGTTCTGTAATTCCAAAATGTTGCTGTCTTCCTCATCATATTTATCGTCGGGGTTATCTTCCCAATATATTGTTAAATGTTTTAATTTATGCAAATTTTTAAATATGGGATAATAGTAAGTAGTATCGAGAGTCACGTTCAAATACTCTAAATTCTTAAAATTATTACATAACGCAATTAAACATGTTTTATTCAAAATCATTAAATTCAGACTGAGCTTTCTTAAATTCGGCATTTTAGAGTTAAATATTTCGAGTAAGTCTTTTTCAGGTACATCAAATGCGGCAACTTCTAGCTCCTCCAGTTCATGTAAACGTTCGATTATACCAATATTTTTAGTGGGCATTGCGTTTATCGCCAGCCTTTTTAAATTTGTCAAGTACTTGCAAATGCTCGATAAATTCGAATGCGCTTTTATATCCATCTCCAATTCTTCTATGTCATACATTTCGGCACAAAATCGATCAAAACATTGCGGATCGTAACTCGTACGAATATTACGTAAGTACAATTTCTTGATCCGAACCACGTTAAGCGTTTGAAATGACGTGAAAAATGCGTTACATTTTACTGAATCGTGATTTTCAATTGATAAATACTTCAAATCAACTCGATTCCATTGAGCCATAGCGACAATCATATTTTCGTATATTTCAGCCACTCGTGTATCTGTTGTTTGGCTGATATTAACAACGTATGTCAGACTCTCCAAGTTTATACATTTGCTTAGAATAAAGTTAATAGCATCATAAGACACATAATCTTGGCAACTGATTGACAACGTTTTCAACCGATTTAAATTTTTCACCAGCGCATCTGTAATTTCCGGCGTATCCACTGCCACTTGCCACCGGGTGCTTTGTTTGTGCATATAAATTGTTAAAGATTCTAATTTTCCGAGTATTGCGATACATTCAAGAAGTTGGCAGAATTCAATGCCGCAGTCCAGAATCTGAATATGGCGAATAGTATTAGAGAATTTATTTAAAAATTCACGACACTTAAAGTTGTTAAAATAAATATTACTGAATTCGACATGGGCAAATTGTCGCACATTAACGGTAGCAGTCAATTGATCAATAGCTGTGTTGTCATATAAACGTACACTAATATTATCCGTAATCGCTCGGCTTAATGACGCATCGTACCATGCACTACAAACGCTGGCCATGTTGCCCAACTCGTGCACCGGAACATTTTTCAGAATTTCCGTGATAATCTAAAATACAAAATTGGTTTAATATTTGTATGTGAAGTTCGTTAATAAAAATAATTGTGCAATATTTACGTGTGGTGGTAATAATGAGTAATCATAAGCCACAGTCTCCATGTTTGCGTCCATACTGTGTTAATATACTGGAAAATTGCTAAAAATAAATACGAGAAGCGATCAGTGTGCTATACTAATGAATTCTAAAATAAAACTGGAAATTATCAATTATTAACATTATGTAGTGCCATACAAGACTAAAATAACATGTTAACTAGCAGGGATACATTAATACAGAAAGCAAATCAAATCACAGTAGTTTAGTGTTGCAAAACCAACTGTGCAAGGGTTAAACGATAATTGGAGATAAAGAATAGGTTTTTGATGTATTGACCGAAAGGGAATTTTTTGTTGAAAAGAGTAATCTTTTGTTCGCCGAGCCAATTTTTACACAATATGACGTAAAGCGAGATAACAACTCTACAAACGTATTTCCCTTAATAATTTTACATGAGTTCATAACAAGCCAATTTTTGCGATACATCTTATATGTTTGGGAAGCGCTACTGTAACCGATTGGCTTGTCACTGCTCTGACGTCACTAGTTTGAACTGATTTTCAAATACGACGATATTCGCGATTTCCATATATATTCGATCAAAATTGCGAATAAAACTTATGGACCGATGTTGAAAAGTGAACTTATAGGTGAAAAATTACAAACGTTGTAAATTTTTCGGGTGTGTTGAATGAAGGCAAAACAAATCCATGTACTCGTATGCTATGTGAACTAGAAACCAGAAGAAGTGTGATTTGATATTGCATTCGCATATGGGGATAATATGATAAAAGGTTGGTCACCTGGGCTCTAAATATAAATTTTTCACTATTGGCTAATGATAACAGTGACATTTTATTAGTATTGGAAAAAGTTCTGTGCAAAATCCTGAGCATATTACTACGCTCGATCTCCGATGAATCTTCTTGAATGGCCTAATCGGGCTTCGGAAAGTTATAGTCAATGCGGAAATTTTTAGTAATGTCTCGGCTGTCTCACATCTATTGCTCGACGTTTCAAAATGGAATTTAAAAATCCCAAGCGACGGCCTAATGCTTTTTTTAAATTACTGCCGGTCTCGGGTTGCCTTCGTATTATTTATGAATCTGTGCAATTTTTGTATTGCCAGATAGCGTTGCTGTTGTAACCAATGACACCGTAGTTAATTTGGAATCTTTCATTAATTTCACGGTATCATTTGGCCAACGAATTGTTTTCAAATCGTAAAATTCTTCTGGGATTATTATCTGTCGATACATCTGTCGCCTCATCCATCTTATAATGCAAAATATGCCATGTTAGAACAGTAACTGGTTGTAATTCGTTGAGAATGGGTTCTTTGTATGGTTTCATAGAACAATCAAAAACAGCTCGAACCTTGATGTTTGTGTTTGCTTCATTCTTCATTGTGTGCTAAATAGCTTTTAGTACTAACTAGATCTTGTGCTAGGAAGCAATTGGTAAATAAAGTCGTTAATAATTAAATTTCTCGTTAAATTTGATACATATACGTATTAATGTCCAGTTGAAAATTCGACTCGAATCGTGACTCGCATTACAATTATTAAAGGTAAATTTCCGGTAATTTAATTAATTAATGATGTTGTTTTGCCCTTCTCGATAACTAATTTATAGTCTTAATCTCTGCGATACGTTTTCACTGTCCGGTCTCTTATTAACCGGAATAATTTATAATTCGAAAGTTGTATCGTGTTATCTTGGCCAAACCGTGCTGCCTTTAAAGAATTACAAAGTAATGTTGTGTCACCCTTTCTATGTCATTTTGCTTTTACAATTCGTTCTGCTATTATGAGGCAATGTAAAGTTGATACAATTTTTTATAATGTACGATGAGTTTGTCGGTATGTATTTTGATATTAAAAGAATCTTCATTTTGTATGGGTTTGGTTCCACTCTTGATTCGGCAGTAATAATTCCAATACTATCGGATCCCAACCATTTATATCGTAGCTCATAATGACTATTGATTGTATAGAATACCTCGAAGGTTCAGCTACAAAAATTGTTCAATGAATGACGATATCACGTAGAAGGTAGAAGATATCAGGAGGTAGCTGATCTCAAAAACAAAAATAATTAGAACTGCAAGGACCTGAATTGATCCAAAAAATAAAAAACAAAAATAAAAACAAAATGAATGAAATGTCAAGATCAGCACCCTAAAAGTTTTATGTTTTGAGATCGAGTGAAATTCTTATGTCAACAAATACAATCTTAACGTTTTTCCGTAACGCGATGTTGTGTAATAGTTACGCCTATCAAATGGTTTTTAAGGATGTACCTCATATTTAGATCTAGTTGCAGATGTTTATTTCCAAAACACCCATCACATCTCTTTCACAACCGATTTTTCGAATTTAGCTTTCTTATTTTATCCGTTGAGATTTCATATTCAATCCAGATTGGTATCCGGCATAAAAACTTCATGATAAAACAATTTTCGAAGTTCTAAATACTTCCAAGTTTCGAGTTTCATCACGATCGGTTCAAAACTTGCCTATAGTTCGGTTTCGGAGCGTAGTTAGCCTGAACTTCAGCATACATCTGTTTAAAAATCAAAATTCGAATTCATATCGGTTTATGGACTATAAAGAGAAAACGCACTTCTAACAGAATTTTAGTCAGACGTCTATTTATAATCCCACATCCACCTTCTATGACTAGAACTTGTATTCAAACTCAACTCAGCCTCGAAGGGTTGAAAATTTTGCTCGTGGTTTTGCCCAGTAGTTTTGTCAATTCAATTGTGGAAAAATGCTTCTCTTAGTAAACAACAAGTATGAGTTACAAGATAATCTTGCTTTGACGAACATAAATATTCGATTGCAGCCTTATTACATGTTCAGGAGCGATGGGTTTTTGTCAATATCACAGCTTTGTTCAGAAAATCGGTGAACTTGAATATTGAGATGTTTACATTCCATGATAAGTCAACAGGTTTCTACAAGATAATATTCGTCTCTTTACACTCATCCAAGCTTCGACGGCACCGAAATTCGATACCATACATTATTTACACAGATTAAAAAAAGACCGAAAATTAAGTGCTTGGCAGTAAATTTCGAAGCCAGCACTAAAGCGTAAACTTAGATAACCGGTATTTCCGTCCTGCAGGCGATAATTTGTTAATACCATTAAGTTCCGCAATTGTGCACTCCCGATTAAGCAATGGCCCATACATTCAATAGCGAATAAGTGCTCGCTTGAATAAGGGTAATTCACGTGATACATTCATATACAGTGCTGGGAAAAAAAATTGGGCAAACATATTTTATTGCAAATTGGAGTCTTTTTTGCTAAAATTATAAAACTCTTGAAAGCAATTGGCTTATTGTTTCATTTTAAATACATGTATGACGTAATTTTTTGAAAAAAAATGTACCTGCAATTTAGGGAAAAAACCCCGAAAAATGCCAAAATATTCAAAATGCGTTGATTGGAGTTAAAGTAATGGAATAAATTAAGTTCTATCTTTAATATTAATATGTTACTGGACAGCCATTTGCTTTTATTACAGCGATACACCTCCGATTCATTGAATTTGATAAATTTTTCAAAGTTGTAGGAGGAATGGATTTAAACAAACTTTTTAAACCTTCAATCGATTCTGGGCGCTTTCGTGCTACTTCTAGCTTCATTATAGGCTAAATATTTTCAATTGGATTTAAGTCTGGACTATACTGGGCCCAGCTCAACACATCGATACTTCTTTCTTCGAAGTACTTTTTTATCTTTAAATGATGAGATAAGAAAAAAAAACAAGTGTTTAACAAATTGTTTATGTTTATCTGAAAGGCAATTTTTCTATCTACAATTCAAAATTAATAACTCTCAACTTTGGTGGTATGGCACGGAGCGTTGTCCTGATCAAAAATAAATTTGCAAGTCTCGCCAAAAAAGCATTAACATCAAAACAGCTGCTGTAATGCTGGAACTAAGGAAGCACAATCGACCGGTTTCATTTCCAGAAAAACATCCCCAGACCATAATTCCTTCATTTTTCGGTGGAAGTCTTAGAAGACATTCGTTGCTAAGCCTCTCGCCCGGTTTTCTTCTTACGAGAATTGTTCCATCTCCAACATGCAGCTTGAATTTTGATTCATCGGAGAAAATCACATCATTCCACATCTCTGGAGTCCAAGAACCAGGCTCCTGGGCCCATAGCAAACGTTTTTTCTTCACTAGTAATGTGAACTCAGACTTCTGGACTGGTTTAAGTGCTCTCAAACCAGCTTTAACAAGTCTTTTTCTCACTAAGCTGGTTTAAATTTCTTTTCTCGTTGTTCGCTCAACATCCCGTCTTATGTCCGATGAAGTTTTAAAACGGTTCCAACGACATTGTAACATTATGAAACGATCTTCCACTGGCGTTGTCTTTCTGGGCCTTCCACGTGACAGTTCTTTTAGGAATGTTTAACCTTTCTGCTATTTTACGCGTGGTTAAATTTTCTCGCGCCAAAATCAACTTATTGCTTTTACGCTGCTCACTAACTTTTCCCATGTTTTTAAACTAAAATTGCACTTTATTCTTTATTTGACTTTATTTGTCTATTCTTTATTAGACTAACTTAATCTTACAAAATATGCACTATTAATACTCAAAAAAAAATGACATACAATAAAATATCTGCACCCTAATGACGGCCAAAAACGGTAGGCGTAAAATAAAATAATTGCTTGAGCAATTTTTTTGCACATCAGTTGCGGGGTTGTACCGGTGTAATAAAAACTAAAGGCGGTCCAACAAAATATTAATATTAAAGATAGAACTTCTATAAATCAATAAAAAACAAAACAAAAATTAAAAAATATGTGCTTAAATTATTCTATTACGTTAACTACAATCAACGTATTTTGAATATTTTGGCATTTTTCGGGGTTTTCCCCTAAATTGCAGGTAAATTTTTGTTTTCAAAAAATTACGTCATACATGTATTTAAAATGAAACAATAAGCCAATTGCTTTCAAGAGTTTTATAATTTTAGCAAAAAAGACTCCAATTTGCAATAAAATATGTTTGCCCAATTTTTTTTCCCAGCACTGTATATCAATAAGTGATTGTGCGTTATTTATGGCGTAGCAATGTTGGGCTCCATGCCACTAATGCTGAGACTATTTGGATTTGTAGACACTTAAATTATAGTTGGTAAACCTTTCGAACGAAATTATTATCACTAATATCGGTAGCCAAACCAGTACAAATTTTTTGGCTATTTTGTACATAAATTTATCTTTAATACAGAAACATCATCTTCTTCATATAGTAATATTTCAGGACTATAATAATGAGTGCGGCGGAATCATTTTCGAGGCTTCAGCTGATATTCCTTATTCATTTTCAATATTTTAATTTATATAAATCTCTTCTAGTAGTATTGGTCTACCTAACTAAGGAGAATTTAATCTTCAATTCGAAAGTGACTAGAAACGTTTGTACCACTACGTCCCTTCGAGAAAATGAAAATCGTCAATGGTTGCAATTGATTGATTGATTGATTGGGCTGTAGGACCAAGTACTGGACAAGTGTCCCGGATAACGCCGAGCCTATTCCTACAGCCTGTTTACACAACAATAGCAAGGATAGGAAAGATTTTTTTTTTTGGGGACAGAACGACCGGTTTCGGACACCTAGCGATCGTACGGCACAACATAATTCTAATCTACTTCTAATCTACTAGAGGAAGAATAAAGGCTTAATAGGTTTAATGAATAAAAAAAATCGTCAAAGGCGGAAATGTTAACTAATTCATTTTCTTTTGAAAAATTCTTTCCGTAAATGGTTGAAATAATCAATTTTGATATTTTGATTTTAAAGCACAAAAGAAGCTTTTGAGAAATCTAAAGGAGTAGCACAAAAGACTTACTTTTCCTAACCACTATCGATTTTAAAAGGCATTGCGTTATTATGACCTTTATTATCTTACCACATAAAAATAAAGCGCGGATTTCCTCTTCACTCCATGAAGCCTTCATTGCTTTTGGAACTGTTCTACAACTAAAACATGTAGAACAGAAGTAGAGTTGTCGAAATGATTCAGGTATTTCGCCCTGCTAGAATTTTTCCCACTTTTCAAAAAGCTTTGAAAAGAAGCGCAAATAGACTTATTTGAGATTATAAATTATCTATCTTACACATAGCAGCGTACTACAGAAGAATTAACAAAACATGTGAAACTGTTCAATACGAACTAGTCTAAGATTAAATGATAACTTAATATTAAGGAATTTCGTTTTTCTGTCCTTTTTTTTTGGGACATGATCAAAAATTCAACCATAACAAGACATCCTAAAATTTCAATAAATAGGTAAGTGCCTGAGCTGCTTTTCTTATAGTGTGCTTACTCGGACTTTTAAATCTTAGTCTTTCCCGTGTCTTACAACCATTAATTTGTTTAGATTTACGCTTAAGAGGGGATTGAAAGCGCGTACACTTTGTTGCGATTGATACTTCTAAGTTTGCTTTTTCAGATGGAAATAATATTTTTGTTCAGGTAGTGAAGTTGTTTTGATTTCTTTGCAAAGTTCTGATAATACTACATTAAAATTGGTCAATGACTGTATACAAAATAACATTAATTCTTAATTACTTGCGTCGTAATAGTTGCAGAAGCAAAACCAATATTATTAGTTTATGAAATTCACCAACTTAATAGCAGGCGTGTAACTTAACGCGCGAATTTGTATTTTGTTTCGTAATAGGGTTTTCGATATGATAATGAAACCTCTACGAAATTTAAATTTATATTTATCTGAAAGGACAGCTCATTTTTCCGGTTTGGTCCAAATTCTTCAAGGTCGCAATGAGTGTACCAATGCGAATATGAAAAATTGCGTTTGACGCAGGTGGTCCAATGTGGAGTTTTTAGCGTAATTTGTTTTAACTCCAACCAATATAATAAGACTTTTAAAATATAAGCAGTATGTTTTCTTATCGTCACTTCTCGCCATTTTGACGGCCGATCCAATGGAAGTAATTGGATACACTCAACATCGAATATTGAAACTTTTTACCGATTTCTAACCAGACGATACATGGCACAGTCATTGTTCGCCATATACACACGATAACACCAACCGGAAAATGAACGTTGAAATTTATACAAAATTAATAAAATGGCTAAGCATAAACAACTAAAAGAAATATCATACAAAAGGCGTATGGGTGGGGGGTATTGGTAAAATATATTAACAAAGCGTAACGATTAAAAAATTGAAATCAATCTTGCAATTAACTATAATATAACAAATTGGACATATAACAGGTCGGTTTTTTTAAATAAATACGTCTAGATACTTGATCATAAACCCAGTGGATGATAACATAAAAATTATATTAATATTAATCCTTATTTATAAAACATACCTTATGATTTAAATTTATGCAATATTATTGCGTCACCCAATTAAAATTTTTTGTTTGTATGACGAAATTATTCCGTACAAAACAATAACACGTGTTACAATGCAAAATCGCTTGATGCACTCACAACATCTAAAATTATACTGCCTGATAGTGTGTAGTGTGGTGTAGTGAGTGAATACTGATTCGATTTCATAATTTACATCTCATTGCTATGTTTTCTCATTCTCAAAAGAGGCAAATAGTGAAATAGCAAGTTTACGGTAAATGAACAACGAAAACAAAAAACGTACTATTCTGAGTAAACAAAATTTAAAATTATCCGCTCTTGTGTAGTGCAAATACCGACCGATAACAAAAGAGAGTCATTTGGAGTGGAGTATAATTCTGCTCATTTTATTTTACTCGGTTCGGTTTTCGGTAGTGTAGTGATTTAGAGAATTAACTTTTTATGAAAATAAATTAAAGCGAACTTGTACAGTTGTACCGTAATAATTTAACCAAATACAGGGTGGTGCAAAAAGGCTATTGTAGTGTAAATATTTAATAACTTTGTTGTTGATTATTTGATTTAATTTTTTTATTTAGTTTTAAATACAGCATATTTCATGGAAATTATTTTGGCTGAAACGTGAAAAATAATATCTCGCTTCGGTGATGGTTTTCTGCTTCACATATTCGTGCTCATTCTAACACATTTTCCATAATGGAAGCACCAGCATATGGTCGGTGGTTTATTGATGGTCACCACTTTCTTTCAAATAAGCCAAAAGAAAACAGGCGGGGGCAGTTAAACCAGGTGAACGCGGCAAGCGACTGAAATTGCTTCTTTTCGAAATTATTTGCTTACCAAACATGTTTCGTAGCAGAGCCTTTGTATTTCGTGCCATACTGCTGTAGCTCCAGTTGGTCTTAAACATTTTTCCAACATTGTATATTGAGTAGCACGATAACGGGGATTGTTGTGCCGACTTGGTTTTAGAAGAAATATGCCAAAAATCTTTTCGGCCGATACTCCGCACTGAACCGTACACTTTGGAAATTACCTTCATCGCTCGTTATTAAATTGTGCTGTTGTGTATTTTCATTATAAATGCCCCAAGTTTATTTGACAATATTTGTGATTATAGGCGATATTGCCTATTTCATTTGTTTAACCGATTTTATCTACAACCCAGGATTAACACCTAAGCTGGCATATGAAGATATAAGTTATAAAAGGGAAGGTACTGTTGCTATAATAATGATGATGATTTACCTTTAATGTTGAAAGCCTTTTTATATGGAAAGTTGAATTCATACATTTATAAAAAAGCCATGCCAGTTTCTGCCGGATTTTTTCTTTCCAATAATTGTTTATTGTCATTTTCCCATGTATTGATTGTTTTGCCATCTCTTAGCAACGTGCTAAATGTTTTACAGTGCTTGTATTTACTTGATTGGTATTTCTTGATGCATCCCCACGGTTCACTGTCTTCACCTGAAGACACGAAATTTTGGAAACTCGTGTTTTTGGCATTGCTCGCACGTATAATTTTCACTGTAATTCTCTTTTGGGATTTCTTCCGCTGATTGTGGCGAGTTGCGTCCACAACTCGATTCTATACTTTTTTCTTATCAAACTTATTTTGCTCGCACCATTAATGTTACTCGTTACGGTTTCGGCAAGGTTTTCGATATCATTTACCTCCTATTTGTTTGGGTTAGTTTTCGCATCTGATTTGAATGTACCGCTTCCCTTTGACCTCGATCAGTATTGTTCTATGGTCAATTGGTCACTGGAAGTCAAATTTGTTTTAACATTCCAGCTTTTGATTTACTGAGTAAGCTCCTGATTACTAGTGTGAGATCAATATTTGATCCACCATTATGGCTGTAGGTTTTGGGTTGACCTTGTTTATTCAGTAAATAATCCGTGGTTGGAAATAAAATTTTCAACTGCAATACCTCGATTATTCGTTATCGTGGACACAATGGGAGTCACAAAATTGCGACAGCTAGTTACACATATGTTTTTATTGTGCACAGGTATTGCGGATTTAACATTGTTGAGTGGATACGCTACCTATTTTGCAGTTGGATACATATAACTCCTGTATACATATCCATCGATTGACTGCACAGCCACTCTTGATGCGGTTAGGTATGCAGCACATTTTTATTTGTCATGTGAGTGGGTTTTTTTCGAGTGAAGGTGCGACCTCTATCATTCTGTGCACTGTGTTCTGGTCCAGTCCTAAAACATGCTTTCATTTATCCAGCATCTTCAATGGGTACATTTCGTCTCATCAATAGTTGGTTAATTTTCTCCTCATTGATGCCTCTGCTGACAATATATTGTCATTTTAGGTAACTTTAGGTTAGATCAGACTCATAATCTATTTCTAATACCACTTGACCACGCGATTATAATTTACGCTTATTTTGTCGCTTTCTCGCGTCTTTTACAATAACAACGTTCACTTTGGTTTGCAACTTTTGCGATGCACCTTTTATGGTCTTTGGCTAAGCGACCTTGAGTACCTCAGAATAGGATGGGTTTGCATTTATATTTGTGGGGCGTGATGTGTTTGGATTTTGGACTTTGTTAAAAATTGTTTTAATTTCTGATATCATCGTATTGGGGGTACAAATAAGTTTTAAGGTGTTTTTTTGTAACATTGAAGCTTTATTCATAGAAATTGGTACAAATTATTTTATTCAAAGTATTGTCCATCATTCAGGCAGCAATACGGATTCCAAGTCGAATAAAATCCTCGTGTTTTGAAGCGCTTCAAGAATCGACCCAATTTATTTATGACTTCTTCGTAAGCAGTTGCATTATTGCTCGAATAAGTGGTAGTCGGAAAGAGCAATGCCTGGGAAATACGACAGGTGGGGTAAGACATGTGGGCGTTTGAGCTTCAATGCTCGGCTTAATTGAATCAATTGTTATTGATAACGTTCTTCAGTGGTGGTTTTGTTAGGCTGAAGTAGCTCATTTTACTTTGAACTGATCCCACCAGATGCACAGTATTTGCTTCTTACTGTGCATCTTCAGTTTGGCGTTTGAAGTTGATGCATGACCGGACTTACCCCACGGTTTTCTGCACTTTTAGTTGTCGTAGAGGATCCAATTTTCGTTCTCCGTCACGATTCGATGCTAAAACCCGTTCCGATTTTGCCTGTTTGGCTTGAGTTCATAAGCAAGCCAATTTCCTTGTTTTTGTCCCATACCCATGGTCTTGAGATTGTTTTGAATTGAGTTACTCCTAAAGTTTTAGCGAGCTTCTCTTGAGTTTGGCATGAATCATGGTCAAATATCGCGTCCAACTCAGCGTATTCAAACTTTACTGGTCTCTCTTCGCGTTCTTTGTCACTGATGTCAAAATCGCCACTTTTAAAATGGCAGAACCAGTATCCACATGTTTTTATCGATGGAGCCGTTCCCTATATGCTTCACACAGCAATCAATCAGTAATTTTCTTAAAATTTAAACAAACAAAAAATTTGTTGTTTTCACTTCAGCGAAATGACACATACTGATTTTTAGAGGGGAATGATGACGCTGTAACATGATAAAGTTACAAGATGGTCCGATGGGATGTAATACTAGTCACGCCATCTTTTGTAAATCCCTCAAAACTTATAATGTGGATAATTATATAAAACTGCGTTCATCTTTTGAATTTAGCTCCACAGCCCTCATTGCCATTGCGTTAGCAAGATTTTGCTTTCAGTTTTGTTTAGCTAAGACTTGGAGACACCAGTATTTTAATATTGGCGAGAAAAAGTTTTTCGATGACATTTGATGGTGGTTCACGCTTGCGCTTAGCTAATAAGTTTGCTATCTTGTCAGAGAACCGAGAACCCCTGTACTTGCTACAGCTGTTTCAATGACACAGGAGTCGTTGCCTCCTCTAGGCTTCGTTGAGGTGTACAGCTTGGATAGTGTTATTGAAAGTTGTTCACTTCACAATAATTTAATGTTTATTGTTTATGTTTAAAGTTCTATATTTAACTTAAATAACTCACATTTAATGTTAAGATTATAAGTATTATACAGTAATAATTCTTATCCCTTAGGGGAAATTGTTTGTTGTGGAATATTATGCTAAACTACTATTGGACTCAGACAGCAGATGATGGTTAACGTTCATATAAGTATTGCTGTAATTTATCATCAGTCGCACTCGCCTAAATCTAGATAGTTGGAATGGGCTCGGTCTCCCAATAGTTACACGGCCCTGTGAATCAAAAGAAGAAAACTAAAATAATATTAAATTACCGGCGAATAATTTCTACTGACACCATTAGAAACAAACAGTACAGCAACAAAACAAGAATTTGCTGTAATCTGTTTTATGTCTGGAATAATCTTTTGAACATGATCTCTAGTTCGTAATAATGTAATAATGTAAAAATCATTGTTGAAAAAAATTGAAGTACTGTAAAAGCGATGAAAATTTTTGTGGATGTAGTTGAATTAATCTCTCGTTTCTATCTAATCAGAATTAAATCCAAAAACTGGATCACAGCACAAACCATCTGAATATCAAATTTTTTGCACTTGGCAAAAGTGAATTACAAATCAACGTTAACAACATACAGCTTGCTTGAGTTTATTTCCACTATTAGATCATTATCCAACACAATGTAATCCAGACCCGTTTTCTACAGAAACAAAACCAAAACTTTTAAATGCCCCAATTAGTGATTACTTTCATAAATCTATAAAACTACGTGAAATATAAAAATTTTATCATTCTGCAGTATGAAACAAAGTAATTAAAACTTATTTTAAGTCTCACGTATCCCCCTATCGTCTTCCAATTATAAAGTTATTATTACTGTTAAAATGATGGAATAATAAACACAATTCTTACACGACAAAGTCTGAGAAAAGAGCAGGTGTGTGCGAGATGATGAAGGAATAGAAATGGTTTTACTCGTCTGAGCGATAAAATGCAATGTCGTCCTTAGGTGCATACTCTGCTGGATAATAAAATTAACTATGTAAAGCTCTAGACTAAGCGCATTTTCTTTTATAAAATAACAAGATGTATCTTTTAAAATGACATATTTTCTTAGACACCGTTGAATCTGCACAATAACACTAATAATAAGATGTATCTCAGCAGTCTATAGAAATATAGTGGCTTAAAGAATGTGTTCAAGCAAAACATACTCGTAAACTAATATTATTACAAAGTTTGTCAGTTTTACAGTAAACGAACGCTTCTTCTTCTGTTATTATATTTTCGTTAAGAAAACCAATTTTCTGCACACAAAAAAAGCTGCAACACAAAAAGGCGAATATTTAAAATGGTACATTAATCTGTTAAAGTAGGATTTTAAAGTATATAATAAAAGAAAAGAAAAGCGGAATTACCTTAAGAAAATAAAATTTTGTTTTTACAAAATTATTTTTTGTGTAGAACGATAATTGTCAGTTTCTTCGTTTGAATCATATTACACTGTTATTGTTATTTTCTTAAAGTCGTCTTCTTACCAATTTTATTTTTATATAAAAAATATAAACTTTTAATCCTGTCAAGTTAGGTTTAATTTAAAAGTGAACATTTATAGGGAAAATGTGTTTTCGTTTTTATTTTGCTCCTCGTCTTCAGTCAACAGGGAAAAAGTGTTTTGGACAAAAATGTTGCTCGATGTTGTTGTTTTTGGTTAAGTAAATGAGACTAAGTCAATTCGATTTGATGTACATAAAAATAAGAACCATAATAGGATAAAAAGGATTAAAACTCAATTTTACGATATAAAATTAAAATGTTTAAGAATATCAATTTTGACTTATTTTGCTGTCGTCTACTGTTTCTAATGGTGTTGGTAGGAATTATGCGACAGTAATATAATGGTTTTCGGCTTTATCTTCATTGGGTCGCGTAACTATTTGAGGCCGAGCCGCCATAAATATTAAAACGGCGATGATGAATGACACAGGTTACAACTAACTTGTTTTAGAAACTTGATGTTGTAATTCTCGTACAGAATAAGGCCCGTATCTGTGTATACAAACGGCGGTGTGGTTGATGAGAAATTACAACAATACTTATGGTCGTTAACCATAATATTGATAATTTGAGTTAACCATTTAAAATTTTTAACAAAAAATGTAGCTACATCAAGCTCTATAAAACTGTAAAATCAAATTGGTGATGATTTTACCAACAACTGGTCGACCTGAAAACATCCATTACTTCGGTAGACATATTTGTTATGTTATTATAATGGGTGGGCCATCTGTTAGTCCTTTTTTCATTTGTAAATAAAACACACACCTTTTGGGATGAAATGTCAAAATTTTTTATTGATACGGGAAGGTGGTTCTACGCCATTTATGTATGAAAATAGTATCCTTCATATGCCCACCACGGCTTCGTTTACAGACCTTTAAGTTGTTGAATTGTTTGTGGATGATTAGCATACACCTTAACCCCACAAAAAATAATCAAGTGGTGTTAAATCCGGGCTTCTTGGTGGCCAAGGAACTTCACAATTTCTTGAAATTATATGTGATCAGCAAATTTTGTTGAAAATAAATGGACAAAGGTCTTTGATTCGGAATGCATTCAATTTGGGCCAAAAAAACCAGTTAATATTGGATGTATAACATAGTTTTTTGGGTTTTCTAAGAGATCACGTAACTTTAGTACACTTTTGTAAACATTTTTTTACAATGACACCTACGGCGTTTTAAAGTATTGACATTCCACATTAAAATTTAGTTTGTCATTATTCGTGAAAGCGTAAACAACATATTTTTTAATCCCGTTTAAACATGCCGAATTTTGTACCAACAAAACGGCCTAAGCAGCGGTGGGAAGCATAACTTTTATGCTTTAATCAAAAGAAAAAAGCTGCTGAAAGTTTTGGTTTGATTTAATCGATTCAAAAGTGGTGATTTTGATGTCAGTGACAACGAATGTTCTGGTCAACCAAAAAAATTCGAAGATGAAGAATTGGAAGCATTATTGAAGGAAAACTCAGCTCACACAGAAAAAGAACTCGCAGAACAGTAAAATGTCACTCAAGCAGCCATACCAGCCATACGCACACGTTTATGCCATGAAAATGATCCAAAAAGTAGGAAAATGGGTACCACATCAACTAACTGAAGCCAACATTGAAAATCGTTTAATGGTTTGCAATTCTTTGCTTACAAAACACCGAAGATGGCATTTTTTGTCTCAAATTGTGACTGGCGATGAAAAATGGAGTTACTACAATAATCCTAAACGCAAAAAATCATGCGTTTATCCAGGCCACATCAACAGCCAAACGAAACATTGATGGAAGTAAGGTTATCTGGTGCATTTGTGTTGGGATCAGAAAGGAGTGGTGTACTATGAGCTGCTAAAACCGAACGAAACTATTACTGGTGAACTTTACCAACAACAATTCATAGATTTGAACCATGTATTGAACGAAAACCGTCCGGTTTCAACCAACAAACAGCGTAAAGTGATTTTGCTGCACGACAATGCTCGACCACATGTCGCAAAACATGAAAAAAATACGCTGGAAGTACTCAAGTATTCTACCGCATGCTCCCTATTCTCTAGATTGTGTCCCACCAGATTACTATTTGTTCCGACCCATGCGAAGCGATCTTCAAGACCAGCGTTTCAGAAACCATGAAGAAATCAAAAACTGGCTCGACGAATGCATCGCATAAAAAGACAAACAATTATTTTTCGAAGAAATCCATAAATTGCCAGAAAGATGGCCGAAAGTCATAAATAACGATGGAAAATATTTTGATTAAAATAAAATTTACCATTTCTTATGTTATACTCCCAATACGTTGCGATAATGTTCCCCATTCACTGTAAGAGCATTTTCCTGTTCGTTTTCAAAGACGGCCCAGTGATGCCGCAGCCCATAAACCACACCAAACAGTGACTCTTTGAGGATGAACTTCTGCTTCGTGAATAACATGAGGATTTTCCGCTCCCCAAATTCGATAATTTTGTTTATTGACGTATCCATTAAGATGAAAATGAGCTTTATCGCAAAAGATGATTTTTGATGAAAAACCTTCATTTCGTTCAAGCATCTAATTATCAAAACGACGACGATTTAAATGGTCTGGTGGCTTCAATTTTTAAGTTACGAGTAGTTGAATTTTGTATGGATGCAAATGAAGATCAAAGTGCAAAATGTCTCGTAATGTGGTTCGTGAAATGTTTAGTTCTTGTAAACGATGCCTGGCTGATGTGCTTCTTTCATTACGAACACTTTCACTAACAGCTGCCACTGCATCAAGAGTTCGAACTGGATGAACATGTTGATACGCTCTACAACCGAATATTTTTGGCAATTGCACTCTCAGTAGGACGTCCATGTCGACTAAAACTCTCACCTAATTTACAAAATGTTGTTGGTCTTGGAAGAATATTTTCATAAGAATGTGGAAAATCAAAATGCGTTATTGTGTTTTTAGCGACTTCGTTATGATAAATGGCATATTTTTGACTTTTAATATGTCAAAGAATTTTTTAAAACAGATAACATTAAGTACCAAAATTCTTTGATTAAAACAAGGACACTAATAAATGGCCCACCGTGTAGATGTAGGAGAATTTTAAATTTTCAGTAAATTTGTTAGCCTAATGAATCTTTCTAAAATTTTATTAGGCTGGTCAGCATTTCGTATAGATCGTAATTCTGTGAGTGAAACAGCGTTAAATACATATGGCAATAATTGCATGGGGCTTGATAATTTGGGTGTTTACGATGAATGCGTGCTCACTCTGGTTCAGTAATTGTTACGTCTTTCGTAAGAGCTCTTGTGTAAGTGTAATCGACCTTTTAATATTATTGTTGGTTTTTAATGTTCCGAATCCAAAAACGTCTTCATTTCCAGGAGTTAACTCTATGTCATGCATTACGTGAGATGTATATCGTTTACATATACCACAGGATGTCAGTATTCCGATATCGATTTTTACCAGAACCGTGTTTGCATGTTCTGCACCATCTACTATTCACAGACGGAATTTTCTGTGATTTTGCGGTTCTTTTACCTAAAAAAATATGCGGTTGAAGCACGTTATAAACGCTCGTTGTTTAGATCAGGGCGTTTGGTGCTTTCGGAATGAGTTAAAGAATCATTTCGCAGACAAGTTGAATGCTACGGCGATGTAAATAGCCTTACGTCCCTTAAGCTAGCAGAACCCATACAGCAGAACAATACAAGATAGTATGAATAATTATAGGCTATTAATAGGCTAATTAAATGCTCTACCTCTTCCAACTAAAACGATGGGTTCTGCTA
Organism: Nephrotoma guestfalica; assembly: GCA_963691935.1. Classification (NCBI taxonomy): domain Eukaryota; kingdom Metazoa; phylum Arthropoda; class Insecta; order Diptera; family Tipulidae; genus Nephrotoma; species Nephrotoma guestfalica. The sequence goes on from OY829913.1 coordinate 266,688,877, forward strand.
GCTTTATAAAAGTTAGCAGAACCCATATCAAAAAATGATTTAAAAACAATTGGAAAATTAAAGGTTAATTTTTAGGCTAATTAAAATGTCCTATTAAATTTTTTTTATTCTGCTCATTCTTGACCAAACTTCAGGTCATTTAATCTTAAGCTAGCAGAACCCAAATCGAAAATCGGACCAACATCGAAATTAGAACCCAAAACAATTTCAATTGACATACAAATAATTTTAGGCTCATTATATGGTCTAATCAAAATACCCCATTAACATATTTTGGGCTCATATTTTCTTATTTGTTTTGGGTTCTAATTTCGGTTTTGGCGATTTTTTTTATTTTTTTTTATTTATTTATTATTGCCTAAATAGTCTAAGAGACTGTGGCAGGCAATCCATAGCAATTTAAAACATACACACAATTTACAATATCATATTAACATAGAAAAAAAGAAAGAAAAACAAAACATTATTATATTTAGAATTAAATAAGATTTAACATTAACATACTGAAAACTCATTGTGAGATCTTGTCACTTCAAATCTGATCCTTTGATTCATCCGATAGTTTTTTTTATAATACATATATGTATATTTAAATATTCTTCACGTAGCCAAGTTAGTGGTTGCTGCTGATTGGAATTTAAGTTTGATTTTAACTTGTCTACTAGATCTCTCTATAATACATTCAACCATTTACTGATTAAGTGATCCTTCAACAGCCGTTTGTATTTCATAATATTGGACTCTATTCTAATAGCCTGTGGAAGCTCATTAAATAGAGCAGGGCCCATATAAAATGGATTACTTTGGGAACGGCTTGTACTTACGGTATTTAAATAATATAATGAGCTTGCATTGTTTCTTGTATAATGTGAGTGAACTATAGATACGGCTATAGGAGTGAGATTACATTTCATCAGAGCCATCTGAGCTTTCTTAATAAACATCAACAATTGAAATTTCCCTAGAATCTCTAGGGGAAGTGTTTTGGAAGAGTATAAAGATTTAGTCGACGTTAGTACTGGCAGGCATTTGATAGTTTTGATGATCCTGTTTTGAAGAACCCAAAGGTTTTTGATGGAATTTTTCGGTGTAGTAGTCCATAGCGAGCTCATATAACTCAATCTAGAGTTGATATATGCGTCATAGAATAACCATGCTGTTCTTTCATCAATTAGACTTCTTATTCTCTTCAACGCAAATGCATAGGGCCAGATTTGTTTTTTAACTTTCAGTACTTGTTCCTTCCATTTCAGGTTTTGGTCAATGAGGAGCCCCAAGTAGGTAGTAGTTTCAACTTGCAGTGTTTTATTATTATTTACTTCCAAGTAACGGGGAAAATGCGCAGGAAACTTTTTGTTTTGGAAAATTATGTAATTGGTCTTTAACATGTTCATGCACATTTTATTAGCAGTCAGCCAGTATTCTATTTTAGTAATATCTTGTGCCATTTGATCAAGAAGGCTTAAACCATCTGAAGATTTATACACTAGAACAGAGTCATCCGCATACATAAAAAGTTTTCCAGACAAGTCTATATTGAACATGTCATTAACGAAGAAGTTAAATAGAATTGGACCAAGAATAGAACCCTGCGACACACCAGATACCATTGTCAGCGGCTCGCTCTTAATACCATTTACCACCGTGTATTGGACCCGGCTAGTGAAATAAGATGTTAACATGGATAGGGTGGCTACGGAGGGATTTAACTTTGTAATTTTTGAAAGTAGGATTTTATGTGGCACAGTGTCGAAAGCTTTTTTAAGGTCTATAGAGAGCATCGATACATATTCCTTGCACTCTAAACCCAAATAGATTTCATTGAGTACAGACACTGCCGCTGACTGTGTGCTAGATGCTTCGACAAATCCAAATTGGTTAGCATGTATAATTTTATTGCACTTAAAATATTCATTTAATCTAGCTAGAATTATTTTCTCAAATATTTTGGAGAACACATTCAGGATTGATATTGGCCGATAGTTAGATGGAGACATTTTATTTCCGGCTTTGAAAATAGGGTGAACTATTGAGGTCTTGAGACAGTCCGGAAAGTGGCCAATATGTATGGATTCATTGATTAACTTTACTGTTAAGGGGATGAGAAAAGTGTAACATTTTCTTATAAACTTCGCTGAGATTGAATCATATCCTGATGCAGCAGTTCGATTAAGGTTATTTATTATTGTAACAACTTCTAAATAATCAGTAACCGAGAGATTAAGTTGCGGAAGACCTTCATATTTTAAGTAACTGGGAAAAGGGGGCATTGTAGTATGGGTGGTTGTTCCGTCGGTTAGGTTTCCAATGTTTATGAAGTATTCGTTAAAAATATTAGCGATGTCGTATGAGTCATGTTTAACTTCAGACAAATTGTTAGTCAGTGCAATAATTGGATTCCTAGAGTACTCGTCATATTTGTTAAATATCAACTTTTTTAGAACCGTCCAAGTCGCTTTGGAATTTCCTATAGATTGCTGGAGCGCACCAAGGTTGAACGCAGATTGGAGCCTTCTTTTAGTATATATTACTTGGTTCCGAAAATACTTGAATCTTTCTTTATAATAACAGTTACTAGGATATTTGTTTTTCAGACGATAGAAGACATTCCTTATCTTTAAAATAGATACAAATTCTTCGGTTACCCAGGTTTTAGTGGCATCCTTCTTTAATGATTTCGTATTAGACGTAATGAGTTGCGATAGCTCATCACACAATTGTTTAAAAGTACTTATACAAGAGTCATTATTGCATATATAGGGAAGATAAGCGAAGACCCTATCGTAGTTAGTGACGCTAAACTGACGGGATATACGTTTAGGGATAACAATAGAATCGGATTTATCTACCAGTATAATTCGATGATCGAAATCGGGGGAGTCAATTAGGCTTATGTTGAATTTTGATAGGATTAGGTCAGTGATGACATGGTCAAGTACCGAGGGCGTTGAAGAAAATTGAGTGTACAACTCGGGGCTCAAGTTGTTGAGTATCGTGTATCCACTACTAGAGACCACCGACTTCATCCAAGTCGTCTTATATTCACTTGAGCTAAACAAATTAATATTAATGTCACCCAATACCATTGATTTGGGGTATTTTTGTAAAACATTCTCAAGAGTGTGAAAGAAAACACTATCTGGGCATTGTTTGGTGCGATATATACCAATCACTCTCCTATGACAGAGTGGTAGATTAACAACAAGGAAACTAGTACCATGCATAGTTAATTGTTCTTCCTCTATTGCAACAGTAGAGTCAACAATAAACATTGCAATGCCACCACCCCTATCTGCGTCCCTACAACAGAAAAAACATTCATACCCGGGTAGAGTGTAAAATGGTACTTCGTTGCAATAAATCCATATCTCCGTAATTACGATAATGTGAGGTGGCGTGTTTAATGTTTTTAGAAAGTTACCAATATTTTCAAAATTTTCGCGGAGAGATCTAGCATTTATCAATACATACCTCAGACAACCATCGGTATAACTTGGCTCTGCGTTTAGATAGTGATTTAGTGACAAGTTGTTAAAAATTTCAGCTTCGGTAATATCAGTTGACGATTCCATAATATAAAGCGAAATAAATTTGAAATAACAAAATCCAGAATGAATCTAAAAATTAGAAAAAACAATATTAGTTTATTAGGAAAAGAAAATAGAAAACAAAAGAAAATATGTGTATGTTATAATGATATACAATAATTGAGATAGCTCGACACAGATGTTACGTAATCGTTGACGCCTTGCCGATGTGAAGTAGTATTCAATGGGCTTCTAGTTGGCTGGTAGCTGTGACATGTAATATACAACCCTGGGAATGTCAGCCTCCTTCTCTTGAATGTAGACGTGTCCATTGTACCAACATTTAAATAGGATACCAGATCGTTGTAATTTCCTTGAGGCAGTCAGTAAAGCAGCAAAATGTTTTCGTAAACGATGGTTTATAATTAATTTTTTATTGGGTAGGCTAGTTGGAAATAATTGATGCAAGAAAATTGGCCCATTTTTTATTAAGTGAGCCATTACTGCTTGCTTCATGCTGCTAAATTTAAATGAGATAAATAGCTGTACAGTTGTGTGCGTATTTTATCTCCACTGCCTCTTGAATTAACTCTGTGGAAGTAGTTATCAACATCATCCAATTTAAATTTAAGTACAGCACCTAACTTTATTACAAACTGCTCGTAGTCAATAGTGTCCGAATTTGCAGAGCTCGGTGGAATCCCCAGCACAATTATATCATTTTTGAGTGACTGTTGCAGAACGAACTCGTTTTGATACTCTAAGGTGTCAATACGCTGTTGAGATTGGGCAACTTCAGAAGTAAGTGTTGCGATATTACGCGTGTTACCATTCACATTATCATTGATAGCATCCATTTTCACATTGATATCGTCGATTTTAGATTGAAGCTCTTGGCTGAGTAACTCGGTTCTCTGAATAATGTCACTATTTGAAGTACAAATGGCTTGTATTAATCGCAAATGGCTTGTATTTTCGAATTGGGTTCTGCTGGTTTTGAAGTGATAAAGCCTTGTGCTTTTTCTAGAATGAGCAGAATAAAAAAACTTTAATAGGGCATTTTAATTAGCCTAAAATTAACGATTAATTTTCCAATTGTTTTTAAATCATTTTTTGATATGGGTTCTGCTAACTTTTTCTAAAGCTAGCAGAACCCATCGTTTTAGTTGGAAAATAGAGAAATTTTTTTAATAGAGCATTTAATTAGCCTATATTATTAGCCTATAATTATTCATACTATCTTGTAATATTTTGCTGTATGGGTTCTGCTAGCTTAAGGGACGTATAGCCTTGGTGGCCAGACAAATAAAAATGTGAGAGATGCCATATCATTGAAACAAAGGTATTTAACGGCTCTCGCACTTTGCTAGTTCTATATAAGGTGGATGAATTTTTTTAGTTAATTCTATACTAGAACTACGCTAATTACCAATTTCAGCATCCAGAAATACTGTCCAAAAATCAACAAAACCGTGTAAAACTATACGCATCAAATTCTAGCGAATTATTTGACAACAAGTTGAATAAATTAGACAAGATTTGTGAGTCGGTTTCGCACGGTGTTCGATAATCCCAAACGTATCCTCTAACGAAACTACGTTCAAAGAAGTTTACTTAAAATATGTTGAACTATGGCCTATTTCAAAACATTAACAAAACATTAAATTCTTATACTTACAAATAGTGACTCTTACCAGCCACCGATGTCAATCACATTTTACAGTCGTTTCCATGGAAATACTAATAACTCGTTTTTACTTTGTAATTGTTGAGTATTGTGCGAACGTAGTACCTTGCATTGTATACAGAAAAACAGATTGTCATTGCCGCCATGTTCATTACTATAATGAACTCCGCTCACTCCGAAATCTGGATGGTTGTGCAACAGTGACACAACCTTTACTGTGACACAGGTGATATATTTCTGTTCGTGCCTATTTTATTTTTAGTGCAAATAAAATTTGGAGGATGTTTCGACATAAACTATTCTCTTTTTCAATCTGTAGTTGGCTACAATAGAAACGATTTTAGACCACACTTTCATGTACAACAGGAAATCGTAAAAATGAATTAAATATTTCTGTAATGCATTTTTATAGTGGGAATTAGTGGCCGACACAACTTTTTAAAGTGCTGCATTAAACAAAGACACAAAACAATTGTTTAACAGTAACGTCCCATAGGTATATATCCGCAACCATGTGAATAATCCGCATAGTGCAGTTCAGAAGATTTTTAAAGCCACTATAGTGTTTGTTCTAAAAATTTGGAAGCAGGCACTGTGTAACGTGGAGTTAATCAGTGACACACTAGGATATATTCTAAAAAGATCTCCAATATGTCAGGTGGAAAATAGATCAATGTGTAAATAATATCAAAGCTAATTTACTAGGTTCTTACTTGAGTTGCAAAATTATGTTTTTAATTTGTTTAGATGTGTCACTGTTGAACACTCTATACCCTGCTATTTGGGCTTTCAAATAAAACGTTTTCAGAATATATTCGGACTTTTGTTGATAATGCATGTTCCGATTCCAAACTACGCTTTTCAGGTATGACATTTACTCATGAACGTATGCATCACAAATTCTGGGCCGATTATCTGGAGATTCGATATAACTGTTTTGTTCTGACTCTCGATTTGCGAATCATCTTGCAAGTATGGTTCCTGGCTTCTATGAACCCATTCCGCCGTTATTTTGTACGTCACTTGTATCTTTGCTCAACACTTTTATTACAAGTTGTACCAACCTGCTTTACAACGCTGCACCACATAGCTCCAGACGGCAAATGTTAACTTATGTTGTAATGAGTGCGACTACAGATTTCGCAGTCTGGAGTCGTACGATCATTGATAACTATCACTGAGCAATCAGGTAGGAGACGTCGCAAAACCTATGGGATATCAAAGTCTTTGAAATAGTTGATCGAGAGAGGCCTATTGAGTTGAATTGCTTTCAGCCCCTATTTAATGTGATGCGACCTCTTGCCGGGATCTGATGGTGAGGTCATCCTCCCGTTTCCTCCGTACAACGATTCTTGCATATAAATCATTTTATAGCGCAGGACCGACTTGTCAGTTGTTCAAGCTCGTTTTAGTTGAGCATTTCATGGAGCGTAGTGAGAGGTAAGTAGTAAATCGACTCGCATGATGAGGTGTTCATATCATTTGAGATACGTTGAAGTATTCGGTCATGAATAGTTTTCTTAAATCTTGTTTAGATTCTTCTTTCTTGTCTACCTGTAGGGAGCGTAGTATAGTGCTTTTGGTTTCAATATGCCTAATCGATTTAGTTCCGGAGCCTTTGGGTCGCGCATCGTGGTATTTTTAAAAAGTATTTCACGTATGATCACTTCGGGAGATCCAACATTTTATTCACCTGAGTTTTTTTAAATCTTGTACCGGTCCATATTCTTAGATTTCTTCAGCGATCAATAAACACCTTTACCGTAAGATACGTGGTTTTTATTTAGATTGGACCGAAAATAATCCAACGAAATATCAAGTTTAATGGCGTTTGAGATGCCATTTATTATTTGATTACTTTTGGAATAACCGTAAACATTAACCACAAGTAAAATGTCAATGCAGCTATGACTAACTCACTCCGTTTGTTATCTATTGGTTATTTGTTGATTTTATATTCCTAAATCCCTTCGCAATATTCGACGACACTATTCCCTTCAATTTTCAACCAATATTCTGGCAAGATATAAGGTTGAAGTTCTACGTGTTTTTAGTCAACTCGTAATTATTCCAATTGTGATAGCCCGGCCGCGGCAATTCTGCTTATGTGACTGAAAATACTTAAGATCCGTGCTCTACTTGGTTCGGACATTATTTCCCAGCTGTTACCAGTAACGTTCGGTACACTATTTACTTTCTCCTTGGATTGTCAATTTGGTTCGTAAAACAATTAATTGTGTTTGTTCACAAATACCATAAAGCGGCAACTGGTCTACATTTTCTGTAGATGAGAAAGTTAATTCGCCTTTCAACTGTGATTGATATTTGTTAGTACCTTTTTGTTGATCATTATCGGGTTCCGCGGCCCGTATGATGTTTTGCTGGAACCTTCGCTTCTAACATTAGAACTTCTGTCGGTACTGGAAGAATATTTCATATATTTCTACTGTCGTCGCAACAACGTTCTTTATCTCTGAGTAGATGTCATGCATGGTTTCGATGAGAGTGTGATTTAACGGGTGTTTTTTTAGGAGGTTTGTTTTTCCGATAGATGTCGTTTTATTTTATGACAGTTGTTTTGACAGCTCAAAGTGGCATTTCTACTCAGTATTGTTTGGCAAATCATTATGAGTAGGTTAACTCCAGAACAACGTTTTCAAATCGTGGAAATTTATTTTCAAAATCAGTGTTCAATTAAAAATGTTTATAGAGCACTTCGTGAATTTTATGGTGCACATAATCGTCCGTCAGAGACCACCATAAAGAACGTAATTACCAAATTTCGGTCTACATTCACTCTTTTGGATGCCAAGCCACCGACAAGAATGAGAAGAGTTCGTACAGAAGAAAATATTGCTGTCGTTGAGGCCAGTGTCGAAGAAAACGACAATTTATCGATTCGTCGTCGTGCTCAGCAAATTGGACTTTGTCCATCGACTTTATGGAAAATTTTACGTAAAGATTTGGGTTTGGTGCCATACAAAATTCAATTGGTGCAAGAATTAAAGCCACACGACCATCGTTTGTGCCGTGAATTCAGTGATTGGTCGTTAAATCAATTGAACGAAGATCCATTTTTTTACCGTAAAATTCTCTTCAGTGATGAGGCGCATTTTTGGTTAAATGGATACGTCAACAAACAAAATTGTCGCATTTGGAGCAAAGATAATCCACACGCCGTTCTAGAATTACCAATGCATCCTGATAAATGTACTGTTTGGTGCGGTCTATGGGCTGGTGGGATCATCGGTCCATATTTCTTTAAAAATGAGGAAGGACGACGCGTTACCGTGAATGGAAATCGATACAGAACCATGTTAAATGAGTTTTTGTTGTCAAATCTTGAAGATATGGATATGGATGAAATGTGGTTTCAACAAGATGGTGCCACTTGCCATACAGCACGTGAAACAATCGACTTATTGAAAGAAACTTTCAACGACAACATTATTTCGAGAAATGGTCCGGTGAATTGGCCTCCGCGTTCGTGCGATTTGACGCCACTCGATTACTTTTTGTGGGGATACGTGAAGTCATTGGTTTATGTGGATAAACCTTAATCGATTGACGCTTTGGAAACCAATATTCAACGTGTCATTGCTGACATACGCCCTCAAATGCTTGAAAAAGTGCTGGAAAATTGGACCTCCAGAATGACATTTGTGAAAAATAGTCGTGGTAGCCATATGCCAGAAATTGTGTTTAAATGTTAAATGCCAAAAAATTATCTACCAAATAAAAAAAAATGTTGGTCATTTCATAATTTTATATGTGTTTTATTCAAAAAAAAAAATCGGCAACCTCTTAAAAAAACACCCTTTAGTTGCAATCTCATTTGTAAGATACAATTTGCTGTATAAATTTTTTTCTCTATGATGAATAGACGGCTGTTTAGGTTTACGGCATCCTTCTACACTTGTGGATTATAATACTACTAACTTCTCATTTTTTAAAGTGTGAGTAGTTCACCATTTATACAGGGATCTGATCGCCACTTAGAAGGGAATGCGGTTTTATTAACTTCGATTTTGCATTATGAGTTATGACACGGAATAATTACGCAATTTGCTCGACATCAGAAATATTCAGCTCATTGTTTCTGATTAATGCCAAGTTTTAGTAGGTAATTAAATAAAACGAAAATGATTTATTCAGTTGACGGGCTAGGGTTAAAGCTCATCGGGTGGTCATTTCCCAGATTTTTATTTTACATACGGGACGCAATGCGGCTTGATTTAGAGGTACCTTTCAATGTTTTTAGATATAGATAATTGTGAACTTTAGCTGAATGGTTTAATTGACCGGTATGCGTTTCATAAATCAAGTAGTTCGTTAGATAGGATCATGGCCAAAACTATAAGTTCTTCTTTTCAATACTGGGCCCTCGTTTTCATTTAAAATTTTGAAAGCTCCGTGTCAGGAAATCTGAATATTCCAAAAGACAATTCAAGCACACCAATAGAAATTTATTTTTAAAGGCTCTTGTGAATTTTCGATTTTGATGCTATTGTCATTCGATTTTTTGGTATAGGACTTAGTGTTTAATAACCGACCTATAAAAATGCTTAGCATCTGCGTTCTTTTTGAGATAAGTCCAAACACAGAAAGAGGAATCAGACAAAGATAAATATACATTTATTAAAGCATAATTTGACAACTTAAAATAGCCAGTACATGATAAACTGATGCTACATAAGCAGATATTAAAAGCGAAGGTAAGAGGCCTCCATATAAAAGAACTTTATAGTAAGCAACAGACGGAAATAATAGTAAACCGGAATTGTGCCTTATAACAGTTTGTTTAAATTCAATTATTAGGTGTGCAAGTAGAAGCTATACTTTGTTGGTCAAATTCAACTTTATTGGGGAAATATTCGCCATAACCATTTATGGTCTTTTACCATTTATGTTCTTTTACCATTTATCAGGAGATGATGAATGCCTTCGCGATAGAAACTTGGCGGAAGCAAAATAGTCATCGAGCCATTTTTGCACATCCTCAACTTTCGTGAACCGCTGGTATTTGGAGTCAGAGGGAGCCAAACTAAGTGGTAGTAGGTGGTGTAAGTGGTAGTCAGAGGGAGCCAAATGGGCCTAGTGTAACGTTTAGCTGTAACAGTTTGATCAGGTTTCAGAAGCTCGTAGTAAATGACCCCCTTCCAATCCCGCTTTACACACAGTATCTCTTTCTTAGCATGAATATTCATATTTGCAACTAATGTTGATGGCCGGCCTAGATTGTGTTTAGAGCTATCATACAAAATCAATTTTTCATTAGCATTACTGACTTTGTGCAAAAAAATGTTTCTTTTGTACCAAGAAAGGAAATCCATGCAGATGTCAACTCTTCGTTTTTTGTTTTCTTCGGTCAGTTTATGAGTAACCCAATTTCCTTCCTTCTGCATGGATAGTAACTCCTAACTGCTTTGCAAACTCATTTTGAGTTTGACACGGATTTTCATCCATCATCCAGTAGATAGGTCATTCTTTTGTGTTATGGTCCTAATGTTCATTTTTTGGGGTGTTCATTTCAAGGGGTAGTTGGAATAGTATTTTATTTGAAACGTTGCGAAATTAATCAATTTACTGAGACGCAAACAATTTAGAAGGTGTTCCATAATTCATTAATTATTAATTCGAATTCATTGGAAAATTCGAATCCACCCTACTTTTGTACATGGTTTATCTTTGCTATAAAATTTTTCTTCTGAAAACCGCGAAATGTAATTAAAATTATTACACAGCAATAACAACGAAAATATTTTTTTAATGATTTCACATAATTTCACCGTACAGCCATGTATACGAGTACCGTATATAACGGTTACACTCGTATGTATGTGAAATAATTAAACCAAGTACAAGCATGTTTATGGTGTGTTAGTGTTTTAATTTATTTATTTGTGTGGCATTATAAATCTTAGACATAATTAAATTTAGTACATAAAATAAATGTCTGATGAATTCTCGACTATAACGAGTGTTATGAAAAGCTCAAAGATAATAAATTATATTAATTAGACTCCAGCTAAGCATAGTTCAACAAGTGACTAATTATAATTCATTTTATGTGTTGTTGTAATTTTGCATTATTATTTTGTATTTAATATAATTTTTTTTTTGATTCAGGTAAGAATATTTTGTCGCACTCTGGTCGTGTGTTCGTAAGTACCTATAGTCACTACCAGCAAAAACTACTCGTTTATTTTCATATTTTAAATTTATATCTTTACTTAAATATTACCTAGTAGACCCCATGGCCGAAGTGAAATTTTAACGAAAAATGTAGCTACACAAATTAACCACAAGTGTAGCTACACAAATTAGCGTAAAGTGTAGCTAAACGATCTTCAATTTGTTGTAGATATCGGAATCAAATTTTACATAATTTAAATGTTTGAAATGATATATGCGACACTATAGTGCCATATATGGCCGATTAAAAGAATCTCGGAGATGTTACCAAGTGTTGCCATATGCTATCTAATAGTGAACAACTTGAGCTGTTCAAAACGGTTTACCAAATTGAAAAACTCATAAAAATTCAAATATTCTTCAAAATTTTTGCTAAACATAGTCGAAACCATAGGAATCTCAGAAATGTTACCCATAGAGCTCGCAAATATCGCTTAATAGTGGATAGGTTCAGCTGTTCGAAACAGTTAACCGCATTAATATAAAGAGATTTGGGATGTTCGTCAAAATACTTGTTTTACTATAGCTGATTCCAGGATTCACAGAAATGTTACCAAGTTTGGATATATTTCGTCTATTAGAGGACCAATTGAGCTATTGGGTTGCTCCATACAAGATTTTTGAAAAATTCAAATATTCGCCTAAATACCTGTTACACTATGGCCGACTTCAGGGATCTCAGAGATGTTACTAAGTTTACGCATATACCGCTTAATAAACCGGTGTGAAGTTTCTAACGTTAAAAAAGTGTAGGTGCACAAAAAGTGGCAATATAAAAGTGTAAATGGTTATACGATTCTGACGTTAAAAAGTGTAGGTTTCTAAAAATTAACATGAAACAACAATTTTCAATCAATTATAAAAAAATAATTGAACACAAAAAAAATGGTTTCCAAATTTAAATTTAATCACTGTACATACGAGTAAGTATAATTTATGTCGAAATAAAAAGTTCGACAAAAATCGGCGGGAGTAATGCTACACTATGGGAATTATCGTAAAATCTGGAGATATGCTCGCATGGTTTTGACAAATTTAGAGGAAAACATAATATTTTTAAAAATTTATGCCAAGAGCCATGGCCTATTAAAGGAAATGGCACAAACATATTTAGATAGCCCACTTCATCCCCTTTGATTACCATGTAGTCACCATGCGAGCACATCTCCAGATTTTGCGATAATTTCCATAGTGTAGCATTGCTTCTGCCGAATTTAGAGGAAAACATTATATTTTTGAAAATTTATGCCAAGAACCTTGGCCTATTTAAGGAAATGGCACAAACATATTTAGATAGCCCACTTCATCCCCTTTGATTACCATATAGTCACCATGCGAGCACATCTCCAGATTTTGCGATAATTTCCATAGTGTAGCACTGCTTCTGCCGAATTTAGAGGAAAACATTATATTTTTGAAAATTTATGCCAAGAGCCTTGGCCTATTTAAGGAAATGGCAAAAACATATCAAGATAGCTCACTTCGTCCCCTTTGATTACCATATAGTCACCATGCGAGCACATTTCCAGATTTTGCGATAATTTCCATAGTGTAGCATTGCTTCTGCCGAATTTAGAGGAAAACATTATATTTTTGAAAATTTATGCCAAGAGCCATGGCCTATTTAAGGAAATGGCACAAACATATTTAGATAGCCCACTTCGTCCCCTTTGATTACCATATAGTCACCATGCGAGCACATCTCCAGATTTTGCGATAATTTCCATAGTGTAGCACTGCTTCTGCCGAATTTAGAGGAATACATTATATTTTTGAAAATTTATGCCAAGAGCCTTGGCCTATTTAAGGAAATGGCACAAACATATTTAGATAGCCCACTTCATTCCCTTTGATGACCATATAGTCACCATGCGAGCGACCATGTCGATACCTCCACGATATCTCCAGATTTTGCGATAATTTCCATAGTGTAGCACTGCTTCTGCCGAATTTAGAGGAATACATTATATTTTTGAAAATTTATGCCAAGAGCCTTGGCCTATTTAAGGAAATGGCACAAACATATTTAGATAGCTCACTTCGTCCCCTTTGATTACCATATAGTCACCATGCGAGCACATCTCCAGATTTTGCGATAATTTCCATAGTGTAGCACTGCTTCTGCCGAATTTAGAGGAAAACATTATATTTTTGAAAATTTATGCCAAGAACCTTGGCCTATTTAAGGAACTGGCACAAACATATTTAGATAGCTCACTTTGTCCTCTTTGATTACCATATAGTCACCATGCGAGCACATCTCCAGATTTTGCGATAATTTCCATAGTGTAGCATTGCTTCTGTCGAATTGAGAGGAAAACATCATATTTTTAAAAATTTATGCCAAGAGCCATGGCCTATTTAAGGAAATGGCACAAACATATTTAGATAGCCAACTTCATCCCCTTTGATTACCATATAGTCACCATGCGAGCACATCTCCAGATTTTGCGATAATTTCCATAGTGTAGCACTGCTTCTGCCAAATTTAGAAGAAAATATTATATTTTTGAAAATTTATGCCAAGAACCTTGGCCTATTTAAGGTAATGGCATAAACATATTTAGATAGCCCACTTCGTCCCCTTTGATTATCATATAGTCACCATGCGAGCACATCTCCAGATTTTACGATAATTTTCATAGTGTAGCACTGCTTCTGCCGAATTTAGAGAAAACATTATATTTTTGAAAATTTATGCCAAGAACCTTGGCCTATTTAAGGAACTGGCACAAACATATTTAGATAGCCCACTTCATCCCCTTTGATTACCATATAGTCACCATGCGAGCACATCTCCAGATTTTGCGATAATTTCCATAGTGTAGCATTGCTTCTGCCGAATTTAGAGGAAAACATTATATTTTTGAAAATTTATGCCTTGGCCTATTTAAGGAAATGGCAAAAACATATCAAGATAGCTCACTTCGTCCCCTTTGATTACCATATAGTCACCATGCGAGCACATTTCCAGATTTTGCGATAATTTCCATAGTGTAGCATTGCTTCTGCCGAATTTAGAGGAAAACATTATATTTTTGAAAATTTATGCCAAGAGCCATGGCCTATTTAAGGAAATGGCACAAACATATTTAGATAGCCCACTTCGTCCCCTTTGATTACCATATAGTCACCATGCGAGCACATCTCCAGATTTTGCGATAATTTCCATAGTGTAGCACTGCTTCTGCCGAATTTAGAGGAATACATTATATTTTTGAAAATTTATGCCAAGAGCCTTGGCCTATTTAAGGAAATGGCACAAACATATTTAGATAGCCCACTTCATTCCCTTTGATTACCATATAGTCACCATGCGAGCGACCATGTCGATACCTCCACGATATCTCCAGATTTTGCGATAATTTCCATAGTGTAGCACTGCTTCTGCCGAATTTAGAGGAATACATTATATTTTTGAAAATTTATGCCAAGAGCCTTGGCCTATTTAAGGAAATGGCACAAACATATTTAGATAGCTCACTTCGTCCCCTTTGATTACCATATAGTCACCATGCGAGCACATCTCCAGATTTTGCGATAATTTCCATAGTGTAGCACTGCTTCTGCCGAATTTAGAGGAAAACATTATATTTTTGAAAATTTATGCCAAGAACCTTGGCCTATTTAAGGAACTGGCACAAACATATTTAGATAGCTCACTTTGTCCTCTTTGATTACCATATAGTCACCATGCGAGCACATCTCCAGATTTTGCGATAATTTCCATAGTGTAGCATTGCTTCTGTCGAATTGAGAGGAAAACATCATATTTTTAAAAATTTATGCCAAGAGCCATGGCCTATTTAAGGAAATGGCACAAACATATTTAGATAGCCAACTTCATCCCCTTTGATTACCATATAGTCACCATGCAAGCAAATCTCCAGATTTTGCGATAATTCCCATAGTGTAGCATTACTCCCGCCGATTTTTGTCGAACTTTTTAGTTCGACATAAATTATACTTACTCGTATGTACAGTGATTAAATTTAAATTTGAAAACCATTTTTTTGGATTCAATTATTTTTGTATTATGGATTGAAAATTGTTGTTTCTTGTTAATTTTTAGAAACCTACACTTTTTAACGTCATAATCGTATAACCATTTACACATTTATGTTGCCACTTTTACATTGCCACTTTTTTGTGTACCTACACTTTTTTCAACATTAGAAACTTCACACCGGTTCAATAATGCACGAGTTTATTTGTTCGGAGCAGTTATCAGTATTAAAATAAAACGATTTTGGGGAGCCACCCATGTTTTAATCGTAAAATTTTTGAAAAATTTTAATTGTCGTTGAAACACCTGCTGCACTATGGCGAATCCCAGAAATTTCGAAAACGTTTTCAAGTATGAACATATGCCGTTCAGCGTTTAACAGCTGTTTTGGCCGATATTTGAATTTTTAAAAACGCTTGTATGGAGATACCGACGCTCTAAAGCTTGTATTGAAATAAGGTATCTCTTTTTATTTTAATGGAGTTAAAAGTTCCGAAGAGCTGAATCCGTCCACTTCTAAGCAATATTGGAATATTTAAAAAAAAAATCCGCTTTAATATCTGTGGAGTAACAACTCAATTCGTTCACTGTTACATTGACATAATTATGTTTACACCAGAGTAGGTATTTTGACGAACGTTTAAATATTCACGAAATTTCTCGAATTAAAACTTTTGTGGAGACGCCCAACAATTTCACCGAGAACTTTCGATTTCCTAGCTTCACTGTCTGGAGTCAATGTTTCTTTTTCGAACTGGTTCAATGCTAGTTTGATCAATGTTAATTTGAGGAAGTTCTTCAATGTCACTATCTTCTGCATTTTCTTCTAATTCAAAATCTGAATCATCCCCCATAAAAAGTTTTGCTGCTCCCAGTACCGTGTAATACTTGGTACGACTCGATATTTTACCTTCAAAAAAATATTTCAAAATTGAATTGTAGCATTACAAATTTTACAACCGTTTAGTTGATTTGGCAACAAACGTGTACATGGCAACATATGTTGCCATTACACTTGAGTATATGTGGCAACATTTGTTGCCATTACAACATAAAAAAATTTTTATATTTTAAAATAATTAAATTGGTGTGAATTTTAATAGAAATATAATGATTACGATTAAGCGAATTACGGATATTCACAGAACAATTTTTTCCGAACTATCTCACACAAAAATTACAATTACACTAATTTTATTTACATTTGGCGGGAAAATTTGACAAGCAAACTCTGCTGAATATAATAAAGAAAGCGACAAAACTACAATAATATGCAAACACGTAAATTTAACAGGTCAAATTGATTCATTTATTTGATGGCAACATATGTTACCAGACGGTCTCAATGGGTTCAAGGAAAATGCCATTTTGTTACTTAGTTGAGCATAAAACTGACAAACATGTCTGTTTGCTTCTGAACCACACACTTGTAATGTACACTTTTCTGAAACATTCAGCTGACATATTTTTGATTTTCAAATCATAACATTATGCTTTTTCTAAATTAATAAATAAGTATGACGTAGCATTACTTCATTGGGATGTGTCAGATAAACTAATGTTGGTAAGAATAGTGTTGAATGTCTCAATCTTTTGGTTAGTTTGTTCGTAGTTGTGTTTTATTAAATTTACTGTGAATTCCAAAATTGACATTTGTTGATTTAGAAGCTGTTGTTGGTTGGAATTTAGCTTATCAATGCTATTTATAAGCATTGCCGGGTTGATCGAGTACAAGGAAATCGTTCGCGATCGTACCAACAAAGTCAAAAGGCATAACATTTATTCCGCCTAACGCGTTCAACATCTTTTTCTCTTCCTGTATATCGACGTAAAATGCTGTTATTTAGGAAATTATAGACGTGCGTGCAATGATTGAGTGTAGTTTGAGTGCTACATTTGAACATACTCGTAACTTGTCTAGTCAATTCTGCCCAGTAGAGAGTGTAACACGTGAAGATTTGCCACTTAAACTTCCTTATCCGATTTTGTCAAAATAAATGCCAGATGGGCATTAAACCTTGTTATGTTAAGATTTGAAGTGGATCCGCTAGTCCGAGCATGCAGAATATCGAGAGCGCGTCAAGCAGTAATTTTGAGTTTATAGATCCTCTTGCCATTCGCGCAGGTGTTTCGTTTACTTCATGATTATCCATAAAGTTCTTACTATCGGTGTTTGCTGGTATTTCTTTTTTCTGTAAGCCCGAAGCCTTTGTTATTACTCGCTTCTAGAGATAATTTCCCGGGCCTTTTACGGTCAACTGTTTCCGGATGAGTTTCAACAATTCTACCTCGCACCAATTTCGATGGAGGTAAGTTTTCTTCTATGAGAAGAACAGATCCCTAATTTGTGTTTGTGGTTTTATCTGTAACCACTTTGGTCGTTGCTATAGTCTCCGAAATTATTCGTTACTCTGTCTTTTCCAGAAGTTTTGTTTAGTTTTTTTCTAGCAGCTGCCATCAAAAGTCTGTCAAAATGTATATCCGAGAAATTCTTATCGGGAATTATGGTTATTGATGAGCATATTAAAAAATGTCCTGGGCTGAACACTTGATTATATAATCGGAAATGGGCATAGAGGTCTCGAGTTTATCACGACTTCTATTTGGTTTAAAACTGTTGTTAATTCTTCGTACGTGAGTATCGTATGACTCGAGATCGTTTTAAAATTATTGTTGAAATGAATGTCACTGTGTCATTGAAATCAGTTACTACTGCTTTTTACATTATTTTGAGTTGGTTGTCGGCTCCAATACAATTTGTTGCATTGTCGCTGTCAATGTCGCTACAGAAACCACTGCGCTGAATTTTCGGGAGGCAGCTATGAATCCTTCTGTAGTGAGTTCCGTCACTACCTCTATGAATTGCCTTTGTTGCAGGACATAAAAATTGCCACATACCCCTTGTATGTTTTGTGTGCTCTACCTTTACATGCTTTTATTTGTAAAGCGCCAGCGATGGTTGCGGAGAAGATAAGTTTCTCATCAGTTGATTACACCCTTTGTTGGTCGGTTATCTATGGCGACTTTTCCGTTTATGCTTCTACTGGATCTTGCATACATATCACATCGTAAGAAGGACTCATCCGTGTGCTGTTTTCTGATGTGCATGGTTTGTTAACGTTGTTCTGAGTTGATTTCGCGACGGCGGTATTGCGGGATGCGTTTCATTATAATTTAATAATGTGTTTTGAAGTTTTTGTTGTTCTAGGAATGGGCTTACCTACAATAGCTTACTTTTCTTGTCTAGTGACAACATCTTAAAGTTGGTGCGTTGTGTATTGCTTCTGCTTCGTGTAAATCATATTTATTTGTATTTTCTTTTTTGCACCTTTTGATGAAGTTTTTTACTATCTTGACAATTTTCTTCAACTTTACAAAACTAAACTATGATTCTTCATCTCTGACGGGTAAGTTTACATTTAATTCCGTTAGCCATTGCGTTACCTGTCCACCAGAGATTGTTGTTTAAGAGTTCTTAATTGTTGTTCCTCGACTTGCGCAGTCAGCTGAATTATCATTTGATTTGATGTGATGCCATTGATTTGGTTCAGTCAGATTTCTGATTTCCGACACTCTGTTTGCAACATATGATTTGTATTTTGGTATATCGCCTTTAATCCATGATACTACTATGATAGAATCGGTCCATGCGTAAGTCGAAGCTTGTTGTATGTCTAGAGCTTGTTTAACTTGTTGAAGCAGTTTAGTTGCTAGAAGGGATCCATTTAGCTCTAGTTGTGGTAACGTTACTTTCAGTTTCGTTGGCGCTACTCTGGTTTCAGCTGATACAAGGTTTATCTTGACATGTTTTACTGTTTTTTTATGTTTTGCATTTTGGCGCCGAGATACCGCTGAATGTGTTTCTTTGCTTATTTTTTTATTTCTTCCTTCCTTCCTATGTAGGTTATGATTTCTGATGTGCCATGGTGCGTTGACAATGCCAGGCAGCACTTTGTTTAAAAACATTGTATCATTTGTACATTGGTTTTCTTTGCACAACCCCAAAGTTGGATACCAGTTCCATACTGGTTTAAGTATTTGCCGATATAACCAGCAATTTTTTGTGTATCACTCATAATAATAAAGTTTTGTTTCAGGAAAGTTTCCAATTAAGAATTTTTTAGGATCTTGATTGCTGATCGTTTGATCCAGAGGGCGGAGTTATTGTGCCGTCTTGTGATTTATTAACTCTTGACTGTTTAGGTATCTGTAACCGGGTCGAGTCAGTCTTGTCTGGTATCGTTTCCTGTCCCTTCATCTTGTTATATGTAGGGGGGGGGGGTGTACGTTGGGCCCGGCGTATCCGGTATCCCTGCTTAGTCTTGGTCAAACATTCTGATCAATCAAACTTACAAACTTAAAATAATAAAGTTGTCGGCAAATAATTCAATTTATTTTTATTGCAACATTCTTGATCAGGGGTCTATTTAATTACTTACGCTTTGAGCATAAACTTAATACAATCAAATATGTTAACGATCCAAAGACTTTTTGCTATGGAATGTAGTTTTTCGACGATCTCTTCTGGTTGAGTTCAGGTTATGTTTTAATGAAGTTTTGTGAACGTTAGATATAAATTAACCCTATTTTTAGTTAGATGAATTTAAATATAGGTAGCTGAATGACAATACCGAATTTAAATTTTTTTTTTTTACAATATCAACGGAATATTTAGGTCATCATATGTATGATAATACTGCCGAGTCATTTCGAACGTAAAGTCCCTCGGTTAGATGGTGTTGGATGGGAAGTTAGGGAAAATAAGGTAACAAGCAGTATGTGATGAGATGACCCGTAGATGTGAATTAAATAACCCAACCAGTCTATTATGACTGATCCTTTACCTCAACCACAACTAACCCAAATTAATAAACTAACAAAATCTAATTTAGAGTGTGAATATAATTGAGACTAGCATTTTAATATATTTAAGTAGTTATAAAATGACTTTGTTGTGGTTCGCCCTAGTTGTGTGTATGTGACTAACATCCTTTCCTAATTAACCCTATCTGTTAAGGATGCAGGCAGGGCCTAGCCTCGCATGATGCTGAAATATTATTCGCATTATCAAACAAATAATGCCATTCTTATTCGAATAGGATTACCAACCATTACCCAATCTCGATTGTGTTAGCACTCAGTATTGGAAAATTGATTTTAGTCATATGAAAATGTTGAAGGGTTGATGAATGTAAATGATTGATGGTTAATGACGGACAGAGCCTAGTTTCTTTAATACCAAGGCAAAGGAAAGGAAACACCTCCATGGAGATAGACTTTGAAAAAATTAAAATTTAATTCACGCTTTAAGTGCTTCGAGATTACATTTTATTCCCAACTCACTGATACTCCCTTCATCTGCGTGGCTTCCGGCAACTGTTGGACTCATGACTGCTGAAATCATCGCCAATTTGATTTGCAAATTTCATGGAACTCAAATTATTCGTAGCGTTGGATGCTATCAGCCACTCGAAATGCTTTATGGTTTAGTAAATAGATTAAAATCAGTTAGTTGAGAAACAGATATAGAATGAAACATCAACTCAACTAGGTGTGCAAAAATTGCGGATATTTTTAATCTCGGGATTCGAAAAAAAAAATATTTCTATGCACGATACAATCTTCAATTGCGACCTTAAAGGGCAATAGTGGATGGATTCATTGATACTTAAAGTAGTGCACCGAACAGGCGGTTTCCAGGTAAAATAATTGAAAGATGAGTGAAGCCAAGAATTCTCAAATCTAAATTTCGGTCGAGGAAGACGTCCAAATTTTCTATTTGAAGTAAATAAAATGTCACAACACAAGACACAAATTATTAATCAAAAAAAAAGTGTTAGAGTTCAGCGATGTAAAGTTACATTAAATCACGTGCTAGTGATTGAATAAAAATGTTTCTCTATTTAAAATTTTGGCCCTTGGGCCAGAAGGTATTAGGTTCGAATCCCATCAGAGAAATATGCACAATTAAATTGAATTTTCTCATCTAATTACAATCGACGAAAAAATTTAAAATTTTAATGGGCTGATACGTTTATATGCGCGAAAAACACTAAAATTAGAGATGAATCATTTTCACATTTTATAAATTATTTTCCATTACAAATTCATAAAAATAATTTACTTTTGTAATTAATTATCCGTTTTTTTGGTGTAGAATATCCTCCAGATATAAATCATAATAACCCACCTCGTGCGTTATATTTTCCTTGACCCATGCCACAAATTAACAAAATAATTGGGGTCAACATAAATTAACAGAAATCCATTTAAATGATTATAAAATATTTTTTGGTATTTAATAACACAAAACCGTTTCATTTTTATCTTTTGGATAATATTGATTACTTCGTAGTGTGTTCGAGAAAGCGTATATAGAATATTGCATGGCATGGAAGAAAAATCTCTACCCACACAGAAACTATTTAGATGATTTTACGTAGATTAAATTCCAACAAGTGCAAAGTAATACAATCTTCTCTATTTGTAAACTGGTTTTGGTTTAAAGTGTGCGTGTGTTTATGCTTAAATAACATTTTAACCAAACATAATTAGTAAATTTTTATTGAAAGGTCTGAATTTTGTTGATCGGTATTAACCGGACAATATGAGATTTTGTGGACATTGCTAATAAAAATTTCGATAAACATAAAATTTTACCACGAGTCCTATATATCCTGCATTCACCATCATGTACTCATCAATAAAAACCGTATCGTAGGTCCGATTTTCATTTATTACATACGAGGCAATCGTTTTGTAATTTAATTTGATTTGATCGATGTTTTCGTGCTCGCAACGAGATGTTACCTTTAATTTAATATCAGCAAGTCCTTCTTTTGTAGTACATAAATCAAGATCACTGCCATGTTTATGTTTGTTAGAATCCAGGTTGATTTACCGCATCCAGGTAAACCCTGAATATTTGTAATGTCCGGCATCTTTATGTTTTCCTTAAGATCCATACCCGATGAACAAAAAATATATCTGTTTGGGGTAATAAATGTGTTAGTGTCTTCACAAAGTTGCACCAGATTATTCCCATCATCTCTAAACTGATGTTTTGTGATCGGTTCTTCAAGATATTGTTTGGTAACGTTATCAAATATAAATAAGTTCAATTGTCGTAACGAAGAAGCAGAGAAAGGTAGTAGATGGATGTTCTTGATGTAGTGGTCCTTTAAGTGGCTTTTAATTAGGCTGTCTGAGTGTTTAATGTAAAACATTATTTCCATGATTTAATTATTTATAGCTGGACACTGCAGACAACACTTTGAAGAATGCCGGAGATGAAGTAGGGAAATCCGTACAGTTACTATGTGAAAATTTTGAGGGATCACCAGTAATCCAAAGGGAAGATAGTGCTCATTCATGCTGAGTTGACATATTGAATGGAATAAAAGTAAAGCAATTGTTAAAGGTTCCTCTTTTCGTTGTTGCAAATAATCCATTAAAGTTTCTAGAGCGTAGATTAGATCCCTGCAATCAGTTTTAGATTGATGATTAACTACAATAACGTATTTACTCTCAATTTTATAAACTTTTAAATCCGACAATGCAGTTATGTCGGATTTAATTTAGAAGTTTTTTAGTTTTAAGTCCGTTCCGCGACAGGCGTTTCTTGAGATTACAATTTTCCAATTTTTCATCTAAGGCAACACAAATTAAAATAGATGAAGTTACTAAGTGGTTACGATTTATCCAGGTTGAAATCTGAGGTTCAGCAAGCAAGAATTCACAATATTTAGATGCGTAGATGTTAGTCAGCCTTGTAGTCTTGGAGTAGTTTTCGGAAGATGAAAAATGCAATAAGCCACCGTTTGAATCGCACCTTGCATCTCTGATTTTAATGGTTTTTACTCTCGCTGACTTAATGAGGTTTCCGGAACGCGAAAAGTACGTGAAGCCAGCATTGACATCACCGACCTCCGTTATCCGTCTAATGATGTTAAACAGTTTAGTTCATTGTAGCTCATGGTCATAATATTGCACCGCCATATTAGTGGTGCCCATTGAAGAGGAATAAATAGCCGGATAATAAATAGGCGGATAACTGGATAATATCCAACAAATTTAGACCATTTAATGATTTTTTGCTGTGTATAAGCGTATAATTGCATTAACCCGTAGAGTGACTGATTAATGAAGTCATCAACAAAATGTATTTCATATTCCTTCACCATCAAAACCTGTTTCCCATGTATTGAAATTTATTGTGCTTACCTGCACCACGCAGTTTCCCTAAGTCTTTGAATATCGGTAGACTGCTCACTTAATGTCCCCGAATAGCCCACTTAATCGTTTAATTAATTTTGATTTCTCGATACGATGCATACATACAGTTTGTATCTGATTTTGGAACCTTATGTGAAACTTTGTTCAGTGCGCTAGATGATATTTTTGGCTGAGTGCAAGATGAATTCATTGTTCTCGTTGTATAATTTGGAATTATTAAAACACAAGCAATTTTAAGACAGTTAAATCAAGATTGGTAATTTATAAAGAACAAAACTATTGCATTGAATTTGCGGCGAGTTCGTCCTGAATCGTTCTAAAGTATAACAACAAATTTTAGGAGAAACTTCATACGACTACATATAATCAAGTGAAGTTTGTACTAAATTGTCTTAAGCGCAAAATTTCTTTTGGAACGTATTTTGACAATTCGCGTAAATTTTTTCCTAAACTGTACTAAACTACAAAATTCGAGTTTTTGTGTCGTCAGGTCAGCAAAATTTGTCTTGCCTAGAATTTTCTAAATTTTTCCGATAAACCCCTATAAATCTGCATGTTAAGTGACGTATATTCTGAGATGCGACTAGGCCCCATCTAATAGAAAAACTTGTTTATTTAGATCAAATTGGAGGTTAGAGTGTTTAGGACACCCAAATTTGCATCGATTTTCTACATAAATCATGCATGTAAAACTATGCATGTGATTTGTTGAAGATCAATACAAATTTACCCGTCCTAAAAATTCGTTATATCGAGACATTCTACAAAAATATGTTATATCGAGACATTCTACGAACACAACAAAATTCTTTACGACTTAGAATAAAAGTAGGTTAGATTCCAGTCGTTGTTATCGCACATTTTGGCCCATTGTGATACCACAGGATGCGACATCATTAAACTCCATTTGAAACCACCTAGTGCTATTCACATATCGTAAAAAATCTCGCACAGCTTTCGATATCAGGGAGCCTGTCCATAGTGCATTTTCCCAAGTGACCATGCTTCTGCCAGCTAGTACAGGATATGAGCATAGGAAGTGCCCGGTAAGCACCCTTACAATAAACGTAACATAAACATTTTTATTTAAAATTCCGTTTTACTTTTTTTTTAAGTTTGCTACGGCAGCTAAAACTAAGTTAGGTTGGGTTAGGTTTCAGTGGTTGCTATCTCACACTTACGCCAGTTTTGACCTATTGTGATACCACAGGATCCGACATCATTAAACTCCCTTTAAACCCATCTAATGCTGTTCCCCTCACGCAAGAGATCTCGCATATTACAGATTTCGATATCAAAGAGGCTGTCCATAGTGTATTTGCCCAATTGATCATGTCTTCTGTCAGCAAGCGCGGGACATGAGCATAGAAAGGAAAAGGAAAGTCTCCTCCTCCTCGTTCTTGCAGCTTCTGCAGAAGTCATTTGCATCCAGATCCAGCCTTCTCGCTTGATCTCCGAAAAGGCAGTGTCCGGTAAGTACCCTTAAATTTTACCTAAATTACGCTTCCTTAGAGTGATCAAGATCTTGGATCGCTTCAAGCTCAGCTCAGGCCATACTTGCTTCACTACCCTGCCAGTCAGACTGACGAGCCACCCAGCATTTGCTAAGGCAATCGCTTTCCTATGAATAGCTGCTTTCAGACGAGACATAGGCCTTCCTACACATTATCTCCCTGGTTCCAGTTGGAGAGTCGTACCATACCTTGCTAATTCGTCTGCCCTGCAATTTCCCTCGACGTCAGAGTGGCCCAGAACCCAGACCAACTGGAAATTGAAGTTCTCTCGTCTCGTTAAGAGATGTGTGGCAATCCAACGCCACCGTCAATGCCAGGGAAAGTGAATCCAGCGAAAGAATGGCCGCCCGACTGTCCACACAGATAGTGATATCAGTCAACGATAGTATATTGTACTTCAACCAGTTCATGACCTCTTCAATCGCTATAACTTCAGCCTGGTACACGATGCAGTACTCAGGTAGACGAAAAGATAAACGTACATTTAATTCCCCATAGAGCACACAGCTCCCACTCTACCATCGAGCTGGTCGGTGAAGAATTTAACTCTCAATAATAGCTAAACCTAAAAAAGAAAAATGTTGTATACTAGTAAACTTATAATACTTTGAAAATGACTTAATCGACATCGAATATAATAAGCTTCCGGTTATACCGACGAAATTTCTGAATCCCGATTGATTTGGTTCTGTTAAGTATTTTCGCTTAAAATGATCACACCTAAATCGACCATTCGCCTCTCTAAACTGTTCTAAACCGCTGTAAATCGCTGTAAACCGCTCTAAATTGCTTGGAACGCTCTCTGCTTTAAAGTAGTCCATCCCGAGCAAAACTGCTCTCGTCCGTACTTCTGCACTAAATCTACATTTAACAGTTCTGAATTTTTAGAATTTGTTTATAATTTAAGGGCAATTTAAAGTTAAGGGAAATATACCACTAGTGTCAGAAGTTAGGGTCGAGCACATTTGATATTATTGATTATTTTGTAAACTATTAAGTATCTGTGTGAACTTCAATGAACACTGTAGCTTACAAAAACCGCTCTTTAACCGCTCGTTAACTAAATCACCCCGAACGGTTCTTTACTAAATTGGCTTAAATTCTTTCGGTACAAAATATGAAAATTTGGCATTTTCGGATTTTTATTGCTGCTAGAATTGTGATACTGTTAGATTTTACGGCACCCAACGCTTATAATAGAGATATGTTTCTAATCGCGAGAGTGCCAAATCTTCTAGAAACTACGGTCCTAAATAGTTCAAGGCTCTTAAAATTTTTTAATTTTGTGAGTTAAGTTACTCTATAAACTGCTCTAAGTTTTGACTGTATACTGTACGGTGAATGTTCAATTTCTTCACGTTTGCCATGAAAGCACTAATTGCAATTTTCACCTTATATTGACGGGTGAATTGATCAGCTAGTACCTTTCACGCCGTGCTTTACGTGACTTCAAAATTTTACTTTTAAAATTAACAAAACTACTGTTAATTCCCAAAAACGGTTGTCATAATCGTTCCAGCAGAATTTTTTGGAGCTGGATAGCCCTTAGTAGCCGCTGCGTGATTATGATTTTGAACGTACTATGTTGCTCGTGCATAATTTTGCTTCAGGTATCTGGAACGTTTTTGCTAGTGCTAACTATCACGCGAATATTTTACTATGCGACATGCATCATCAACTTTGACTACCATTTCATCTGTTATTACGTCCCTTGAGGGTTACCTTACCATATTTCGGGATTAGAGAACTAAAACAAATATTTATTTATGAAAAATGGCTTTAGTGTTTTTCAAAATATTCTCTATGGAGATCAATACTCTTTTGCATGCGTTTGAACCAATTTTCGAAGCACATTTTCCGCTCCGATTGAAGTACCTCCAAAACAAGCGTTCATCGACCGCTTCTTCAGATGTCGAAAAATGTTGACCTCGCAATTTCTTTTTGATTTGTTGGAATAAAAAGAAATCATTGTCACGGCTCTACGGTGGATGACCCATTAAATCGACGTTTTGAACGCTCATATATTCAGTCGCTTGTGTTTGGAGAATGATCTGTCATCGGCGTTTGGTTTTCCTTATTTTGTCGAACACTTTTGGTAAACAAAAGGTTGTCCACCATTAATAATTAATCGTTCTACGTTGCACCAGTGGTACGACCATTTGTTTCGAACTGCTTTGTGCGCGCGCACATCGTTTGGCTCATATTTGGAACACCCATATCATCGACTGCTATTTGATTTCGGGTTCATACGCATAGATCCGAGATTCGTCACCTATCACGATGCAATATAGACATGTTTTTAAGCACCGCAATTATATTGTTTGAGCATTTCTTTCGACCAATCAACACGAGCATTTTTTGAGCGTTTGCCAAATTATGTGAGATCCAGCACGAACAAAACTTGTTGACGTTCAAATGTGGATGCAATTTTAATGTATGCTATGGTACTACTGATGCCTCAATGTCATGATAATTATCTTGTTGAAATGCTAGGATTGATGCGGCCACTGCGGCGATGATGTTTGATTATCTAACTGTTAGATTTCGGTGGTAGGGCGTTCTCCGAACAGTGCCACATGTGTATTGAATTTTTTTATAATTCGCCTAATGGTCCACCGACTGGGCGCATCCCGATATGGTTGAGTCATAACTATACGCTCATTACCAAAAACCATTAGTTCATAATACAGTTGCACCACTCGCGCGCTGTCTGCGTCTTTATTCCTGTTTATTTAAAAAAATGCTATACACCCATTTTTAACCCCGTAAAAAAGAACGTAAATTAATAAATTAAAAATAACGGATATACAGTAAACGCTCGACTTAACAGACCCCGCTTTAACGGACGCTCGATTTAACGGACAATTTTTTATTTTCCATTTTTCGGTTACCGATTATGGTGGGATTGGATATGTTAAATGGAAATGGGATTCTTCTAAGATTTTGGGAAGGAATTCTGAAATATGGCCACCTGGGACGAAACGTCATTTCTTCACCGGTTATGATGGGATTGGGTATACTGGATGGAAATAGGATTCTTACTTTATTTTGGAATAAAATTCTAGAATGTGGCCATCCCGACGGAACTCGATCAATTTTTAACTGATTATGATCGGATTGGGTATGTTGGATGTAAATTGGATTCTTAAATAATTTTTGGAAGAAGTTCTGAAATATGGCCACTTGGAACGGAACTCGATCAATTCTTAACCGATTATGATGGGATATGGTATGCTGGATGGGAGTGGGATTTTTAAATGATTTTTGGAAGAAATTCTGGAATATGACCACCTGGGACGGAGCTCAGCCATTTCTTAACCGATTATAATGGGATTGGGTATGTTGGATGGGAGTGGGATTCTTAATTGATTTTTGTAGAAGTTCTGGAATATGGCTACCTGGGGCGGAATTGAGCGATTTCTTAACCGATTATGATCGGATTGAGTATGTTTGATGTAAATTGGATTCTTAAATGATTTTTGGAAGAAGTTCTGAAATATGGCTACCTGGGACGGAACTCAGCCATTTCTTAACCTATTATGATCGGATTGAGTATGTTGGATGGAAATGGGGTTCTTAAATGGCTTTCTTAAGAAATTCTGGAATATGGCCACGAAACTCGGTATTAAGCAGGCATTTTTCTTGAAGCAAGCGGCTCGTAATTCTAACAAGTTTCTGGTAATGCTGACCTGTTTATGGTAATGCTTCCAGTACGTAATCACTCAAACACCCACCACTCATGGAATTGGTAGGTTGAGCGGTAGGCCAATTTCATACTCTCACATAAAATTACGTTATGAACCCTACACAAAGGGATCCGATAAATTTATAGTATTCTTATCAACAACGACCTCGAAAACTGTTCACGGGAACATGGAATATGATGCCTTCTAAGACCATGAAATTTTCAGAACCTTTCGAACCAAGCAAAAATTTACACCTTTGAGGTACTTGCAATACATGAACTTAATTCATATGGCCATATTCCAGAACTCCTTCCAAAAATTATTTAGCAATCTCATTTCACCCACAATGTCCAATTTCTGTCCTAGTTTCTCATATTCCAGAACTTATTCCAAAAAACATTGAAAAATTCCATTTCCATCCAGCATACCCAATCCCATCATAATCGCTTAAGAAATGGCTGAGTTTCGTCTCAGGTGGGGATATTCCAGAACATCTTCCCAAAATCAATTAAGAATCCCATTTCCATCCAGTATAAACAATCCCAACATAATCGGCTAAGAAATGCCTGATTTTACCAGATTAAATTCGATCAAATCGATTAAATTAAAATACATTCGGATTTAACGGACATTAGGATTAACGGACACGCCCAATTAGTCCGTTAAATCGAGGGTTTACTGTATTTACATTTGTTTTATAGCTTCACCCTGTTGTTTAAAATTAAAGAAGGAACAATTATAAGGAAAACAAACTATTTAGCCTCGTAATTGTCGCTTTGTCTTCTACTATCTTACCTTCATCCAGCAGTCTGTTAATACGATATCAGAAATTTTTACTTTATTCGAATTCCACGTTGATTTCACGTTGAAATCAAAGGACTTACCGATATTGTTTATTTTCGTGGTTGAAAAGAAGCAAAAAAACGTGTTCACTCACAATCGTAAACTACTCGATATTTTGTAAGACATTTTGGCAGGTGTCGTTTTGAACGATGGTGTTAAATAAATTTTAGCATTTTCTTAAATAACAGCGAACATTTATTTTTCGAAAAAATTAAGTAAAAGTAGAGTCAAGTTACCAAGACGTTGGAAATAAGATCGCATGTATGTGTTAAATACAATAAAATTCGAGGTTACTAAGGGGTTAACAATTGCGTAGCGAACCCTAATAATTCGCTAGGGCATTGTGATTATACTTTCTATGAAAGTTCAGAGTGTTTTCAATATTTTTGTAATTTGGTGACTGCAGTCTGGTGGGACGACCGATTTTTTAATTTAAAGAACTCAATGTTTCATTAGTTCGAAACCAAACTTCCAACGTTCGCCAAATGCCAGATGTAAATTTGCAAACTGAGTATTTCGAACCCAAACCAATTGTGAAAAAAATTAATAGGATTATTTTTTATAAATAATTTTATTTTAATTGAAGTTTTATTTAAAATTGTTTTATCGATTTAAT
This sequence comes from Nephrotoma guestfalica, assembly GCA_963691935.1. NCBI lineage: Eukaryota > Metazoa > Arthropoda > Insecta > Diptera > Tipulidae > Nephrotoma > Nephrotoma guestfalica. The sequence continues at coordinate 266,719,186 of OY829913.1, forward strand.
CATTGGGGTTCAACACATTTAGACGACATCCTCTAACAGCGAAACTATCAAGAACCCATCCTATAATTAGGTTATTAACAGCTTTAGAACTCCAAATGTACCATGATAGGTGGAATCTTATTTCATTAATATTGGGATCAGATAAGAAATTCGATTGGCCTACCGATCAATAAATGTAATGTGGTATCTTGCGTTTTCACATTGGCACATATTCCGAAATTGTCAGATGACTGGTTTGAAGACATGCATCATCTAATCTAATCATATACGTCATAACCTGTGATATGTGTTTAAAAATTCTAATAATTTATAATTAATTACTTCCATTTCAATAATAATTAGAAAATTTTGTTCAAGTCAATCAAATTTATAAAATTAAATAAAATCAGAGCATCGAAGAGAGAGATATACTCGTATACTCGTAAAGACGCAATGCAACAAAAATAAAATTTCTAATTAATTTTGACAAGCTAATCTAAGAATTTGACTAATTAATTTTCTGTTGGTTGTGCTGTGCTTTTTAAAGCACAAACGTCGTATTAGATACAAGGATATATCAATTGAAAGTGATTTTTTTTGTGAGCATGCGAAACAATAAAAGTTTCGGAAAATTTGAAGAATTTGCTTTTGCTGCTTGGCTGGAAATTGGGATAAGGCTTGATGCCTTGTATTGCTTTCGTTGTTTAGCGTCTATGTTAAATAATTATTTTAAGGATTAAATAATTTATTATCCATAAAAAGTTCTGAAATTTCCTAATAATTTTATTTAGGAGGTTTGAGAATGAAAAATGACCTTTCTAAGAATTTTGTTTTTAGCTTTGACTAAATCGTCCGAAAAATAGGGTTGGAAGTTTAATTATTAAAATGCCTATTTATATAAATTGTTCGTAGAATGAAGAATACTGCATTAAATTTGTTTAATGGCATTAGTTTTTCGGTTTTTGGAATCTGTAAAGCCATTTGAATACAAATATCACTGAGGATATACAATACTGAGGATATATAATCACTGAATTTTGAGGTTAAATTTAGCGGCTTAGACTAACAGTTCTCGTAATTTACACCGATTTCGGAAAATTTCTGAGAATACTGAAAATAATTCTTCTAATACGTACTCGTACCTAACACTTAAAACACAACAGCAATAATTTTCACGATTATTTGTTATTAATTCACTTTTCACAAGTTTTCAATAAGTCACACAATTTTTTTCACTTTAATCTTTTAAAGTATTGCATACCGATTCTTCTGAATGTCGGAATCGGAATCTATACGAATTGTGGTTCTGTGTTTAATCAGTCGCTAATGATTAAATTTAGATGTTCTAATTTTTTACAAATGCCATTAAGATTTTATTCTTTACGCTGAACTGACCAATTTAGGCCGAATAACCAGACAAAGTGACTTATATATACGCCGAATTGAGGCCATTTGGTGAAATTGTAACATTACTACCACGCATCTAATCCTATTCTTCTCGACTTTTGGTTTCCATCACTGATCGTTCTTTGTTCTGTATAGCAAATGGTTAATCTTAACTACGACAGTATATGGCCCCCATACCGGTTAGAACTTTAGCGATAACCCCTTTTTTCGTTGCGGATTATAAAGCCAGAACGGTTGTACTTCTTTGTAAGTTTTATTGTTTACACCTAGCTTTCATCCGACCCTCTTGCTATGTACCGCCGTAATCTTGACTATACAACGATTATGATGGAATGAAAGGTGGCGTAACTTCGTTAGAGTCGTGTTCTACTGCTCGATCATCAATTAGGAATCACTGTCTATATCGATCAACAGTTGCACTAATTTTTATTGATAACCCCTTGATAAATTCTTCTCCAGTACTATTAATTCTTTCCACTATACGGTCTAATTGAGAATGTAAAGGCATTGTTCTTGTCTTATTTATGCCGAACCACAAATAAATTTTCTGGAATATCACTCAAAACGTATTCCTTGGTCCGAGTGAATTTCCATCAGATCTCCATAGCGGGTAATCCAGTGGTTGTAATCATGGTATGCTACATCACCTTTCAATCAGGACGCTCTATTTTTAAACGTAAATAAAACAAGTTGTGGGTAAAATATCCACTGGATTTTTTTATTTGAAATAATATTGTATGACATTAAATATGGAATATAACGTCATTCAAATTCGGGTGGTCCAATATTCGATTACTTTGTCACATAAATCTTCGAGAGCATCAATTGTTTGCGGTTGCCACCGTGCAAGGTACCCTGTTGAAAGCACATGTCATCGGTATCCATATCACCCAGTTAAGACCACAAGAAGTTGCTTGTCATCGATCTGTGGTGCTCGCCGTTGACGATTATGGCAATGCCAGTTTAGTTTTGGGAGAAGTACAGACCGATGATCCCGCCAGACCAAAATCCGCACCAAACAATGACTTTCTCAGGATGAATTTGGTGCTGGTGTTTGTCATGTGGATTGGTATCGCTCCAAATCGTCGCTAAAGATGAATTTTTTTGCGAAATTTGGGTCAAATTCAAACTGCTCCAGCGAAAACACGGCGTGTATATGGTTATTTACCTTAAGTACCTGGGACAGTTAGATTTTATACGGGGCAGACCCAAGTCTCAGCACAAAATTTGTCAAGTTGAAGTCGCACGAAGGACAAAGCGACGTTCTTGTGATCGTCGAGAAATTGATTTTCTCTGATTTTTCCGTACAGTCTCTGATTATTTATCAAACCAGTTGACTCGAATTTGGTCGAATTGTCGAATAGTAAACTCGGCAGGACGGTTGTGGCGCGGATAAAAATCACGTAATACGCGATACGTTTTTCCAACGGAGTACTTGAAAAAAGTTGGGATTTGAAAAATAAAATTTGCACACGTTGCTCAATGCCCATGGTGATTTGCTATATACTATATGGAACAGTTCTCAACAAATTTGACAAACATTTTTTAACAACATGGCTCCTACAACGTAACAAATTTCATTCATTGCTGGACATTTATCACATTTTAGTAAACGTGACATCAGAAGAAAACACCTTCCTGTGAAAAATATATTATACATTCGTAGCAACATAGTGTGTGTTATCATCCGATCGTGCCCCATCAAATCAAGAAGGTTCAGGTCACCGACGGTAAGGTCCTCTTGTATATTCGTAATGTCAAATACGTAGTGCCAGCATCCAGAAGAAGCTGATAGCCGACTTAGACGTTGAGGCGAATATAGCAACACAGAATAAAAATATTTTTACTACTCATGTTGACACACACTTTAACACAAATCAACTCGATATTTTAAGTGTTGAGGTGGGTGAACATTGAACTACCAAAGGTGACGTGCTCAGCAATAAAAACTAGTCTGGCTCGGTTCAATTTGAATCAGAATAATAAACATCTTTTCGAAGGCATTAAAATCTGAAGTAAAATACTCGTTGTTGTTAAATTCATTGTTTAGGTTTGTCTTCGTGGGTGCAAAAACATAAAATGGAACTTCCTGATTTCTTAAGAAAATATTTCCAGTTTTTGTATGTAAAGGGTGATTTTTTTGTGGTTAGGATTTTCATGCATTAGTATTTGACAGATCACGCGGGATTTCAGACAAGGTGTCAAAGAGAAAGATGCTCAGTATGCTTTGACATTTCATAATGAATAGACTTACTAACGAGCAACGCTTGCAAATAATTGAATTATATTACAAAAATCAGTGTTCGGTTCGAAAAGTGTTTCGCGATTTACGTCCGATTTATGGTCTACATAATCGACCAAGTGAGCAAACAATTAATGCGATTGTGACCAAGTTTCGCACTCAGTTTACTTTATTGGACATTAAACCAACCACACGAATGCGTACAGTGCGTACAGAAGAGAATATTGCGTCTGTTTCTGAGAGTGTTGCTGAAGACCGTGAAATGTCGATTCGTCGCCGTTCGCAGCAATTGGGTTTGTGTTATTCGACGACATGGAAGATTTTACGCAAAGATCTTGGTGTAAAACCGTATAAAATACAGCTCCTGCAAGAACTGAAGCCGAACGATCTGCCACAACGTCGAATTTTCAGTGAATGGGCCCTAGAAAAGTTGGCAGAAAATCCGCTTTTTTATCGACAAATTTTGTTCAGCGGTGAGGCTCATTTCTGGTTGAATGGCTACGTAAATAAGCAAAATTGCCGCATTTGGAGTGAAGAGCAACCAGAAGCCGTTCAAGAACTGCCCATGCATCCCGAAAAATGCACTGTTTGGTGTGGTTTGTACGCTGGTGGAATCATTGGACCGTATTTTTTCAAAGATGCTGTTGGACGCAACGTTACGGTGAATGGCGATCGCTATCGTTCGATGCTAACAAACTTTTTGTTGCCAAAAATGGAAGAACTGAACTTAGTTGACATGTGGTTTCAACAAGATGGCGCTACATGCCACACAGCTCGCGATTCTATGGCCATTTTGAGGGAAAACTTCGGAGAACAATTCATCTCAAGAAATGGCCCGGTAAGTTGGGCACCAAGATCATGCGATTTGACGCCTTTAGACTATTTTTTGTGGGGCTACGTCAAGTCTAAAGTCTACAGAAATAAGCCAGCAACTATTCCAGTTTTGGAAGACAACATTTCCGAAGAAATTCGGGCTATTCCGGCCGAAATGCTCGAAAAAGTTGCCCAAAATTGGACTTTCCGAATGGACCACCTAAGACGCAGCCGCGGTCAACATTTAAATGAAATTATCTTCAAAAAGTAAATGTCATGGACCAATCTAACGTTTCAAATAAAGAACCGATGAGATTTTGCAAATTTTATGCGTTTTTTTTAAAAAAAAAGTTCTCAAGCTCTTAAAAAATCACCCGTTATATATGTTGTATGTGGCCATGAGCCTGGGTCGATTAATAAATTAAACATAGCATCATGAACTGTAATTTTAAAGGAAGCCACGTGACCATTGAATGGTGATATGTTTTTGCATTTTCTTTTGGTTTGCTATTAATAGTTGTGAGTTTTATTAAATTCTAGATGGCCTCCACTTACTTTTCCATGATACTCCTCAAGTATTTGATTAATTCTTTAATCAACCTTGTGTGCTTCTGATGCATTTAGAGACCCATCAAAAATTGTAATAACAGCTTGTATTTGATTTGTTCTAAACCTCGACCTGCAAAATTTCACTTCAACATTTAATGACAATGGCATTCCAAGAACACAACAAATTTCCTATGTGTGTACTTTTGCACATAAGTGTATGTCGCTCTCGTGAAAAAGCTAACTTTAGACAAAATGAAATCGTGAATAGTCAAGCTTTAGCCGGCTCAATCCACGTAAAAATAAAACGGATTTCATCGGGAGCAGAAAGATGTATTAGAGTTCAAAACATTTAAATCTACATCCAGTTAATCAAACTTCTCATTTCATGAACTGTGATGATAAAAAGTCAGTTTCACATTGTACGGGGAAACGAAGAATGAAGAAGAAAAAGATAACACAGCCTAGCGTTTACATGTCTGACGCGATTATCAATATAATAAATTCGTTCGCCACAGTTAGCGTGATAATTACTAACGAATATTCTGTAAAGTTGGACAAAATGTAAATAGGACCCGAAAGCTTAGATGACCAGATTCTATAATTAAATCATTGGTCAGATGCTACGTAATTTAGAAAATCAGATACGGCCCACATGAACTCAGAAGATAAATTGTCTAGACCCAGAATATGTTAGGAGTTTAATTCAAGCGCGGTATTTCATCGTATCCCTTTAAATTTAGATTTGAAGCCAGTTAATGTTGAGCCGTATCGCCTTCCTCACAAAGCAAAATCTGAAACTAATTTACAAATAGAAAAAATGTTTGCACACGGAATAATTGAACACAGTAAATCTCGGTGTCGTGCATTCTCGTGCATTGAACGATTTAACAATAAATGATACCTTCTTGTTACCCAACAACACTGAAATTTTAGAACTATTGGTGGATGCTGTTTATTTAACGACATTGGTGGTTGGCGCATATAACCATACATAACAATGCGTAATGTGTTGCTGTGTTGCTTGGTTGTGGGTTTTGATCCATCTGATTTGATATTTGAACCCTTTCATTTTTGTGATTTTTCGGTTGATTTCTTGTTTTTGGTCCTAATTTTTGTGGTCGTTTAGCAACCTCACAGCCTCGATTACTAGCCGGATGTTGGCCCTTATAATTTGTAGTACACTTGGCGGCCCGCCATATCTTCGGTTATGATTAAATGCCTGACATTTAATGCATTGGGGTATGCGTGTTGTGGTTCTCCGTGTATGTACAAATGTTTTGAACATTCTCTTTGTTGTCAAATATCAGCATAAAAAGAGCGAGTCCCCGTTTACTGATAATTTGGTTTCCTTCCTGGATTTCTGTTCTCTCTTTTTTAACAATATTCACAGCATCTAGTATTTTAAGACCTTTATTTTGTAAGTCTTCCATTATTTCTTTGCTTGAGCAAATGTGATGCAAAACTTTTGCGATGATTTTTATAGGTCGGGCCTGTTTGTTCTCGTAAGTGAACTACTGATACTTTGCAGTATCCAATTTCATAGATAAGGTTCTATAAGCATCTGAGTCTAGAGTATTAATATTCCAAACGTCATTGTTTGTAACACCGATTTCATCAGTATGGTAGAAATCATCGATTTATTTGGTGTAATGCTCTTGGTAGATTTACTACCTTTTGGTTGATTGACTTTGAGTAGAACATTTTTTGAATCTTGGCTAGATTGTCCCCAACCATTTAATTGCTCAGCCGACGACCCCGCTTTACTTTTCTTACTCTTCTAGGACAGTTTTTCTTCTTTAGAATCCAGTCCGTCTCTCTTTGTAATTCATCTTCATCAATGGAGTAGATGAGTTTGTCTGGTTCAATGCTTCCTATATCGCAATCTTCTTTTGAATCCCGTTTAATTTTTAGGTTTTTATTTTCTCGCTTTAGACACTCAATTTCTTCACTTAGCTTGCCAAATAATTGCTCCATATGCTCTTATATTCTTGATTCAACTCTCAGAATAAAAAAAAACAAAAAATTATTTTTTTCTTCCCGAAAATTTTGTTTTGCTCAGATATATCGATTACAATACGAATATTCATTACTAGCTTAATTTAGCAGACACTTTTGAAAACGTAAAGTAAATTTAAATAATAACTTCTAAACTATATTCGATAAAAACACAGGGACAATAATTGTATAGTAACAATAGGGTTGGAAATTAGCTTGAGAGAATTTAGTCTCTCATCCCAAATTATCGTGAAATGGCCGGGACTCCTTTACGGATTACAACCAAACGAATAATAACCTCTCCGAAATGCTCGGTTGAAACAGACTGAGAGGAACTAGCTGTGTGGAATGGTGTACGTATAATTGTGTTTCACTTTATCAAAAATAAATTTCTATATTAAACTTTCCAATTCAACTTGCAATGGTCGAATTCAATTTCACTGTGCTCGAATCGCAAACTTTTTTTTTTGTCAAGCTGGGCACCCAGGAGGTTAACCTAATTTAAGCTTGCTGAATTCAACGGTGCTAGTCCCATTTCAAAGTTAGTCCCCATTTTTGAGATATCGCCTTCGACATGTTTTGGTTCTGAGTCAAAAATTTGTCTAAATATACACTCATTTTCACGTATCAACGTGTGCTCTTGAACCATTAAGATTTTTGTTTTACTTTCTTCAGCAAAGTTGTTGCGCAAGCCAAGACAAACAACTTTGCCGAACTTATCAAGACCGAAACACCACATCTACATTCACATTTTTGTGTTATTTTTCTTTTTCCTTTTCATTTCGACGAAAAACACTTTTTAGTATAGTTTTGTCCATTTATTGAATATAAATCGATTGAAATCGATCGAATAAACATCGAATCGACAAATATAGATACAATAGAAACTATTTAAAAGAAAAATTAAATCGATTCAGTTGATTTTATGATATTTTTTCCTAAAAATTTAAATTTTTCTTAACTTCTTTTTCTTCGTCCTCGGGATCTGCTTCTTCTTGCAAACTCCAACAAATATCACTCAAGAGTGCATGTAGTTTTTTGCCGCTGTACCAATGTTCGCGCCTTGCCGTCACTTGGTGAAAACGTTCGCCGTGCTCATCGGATTCGGCTGTTGATTGTTCGGCGAATTTTTCCACATTGCAATGCTAAAAATGTATTTTCAATGACATTCGAACGTTTATATTATGAAAAGCGGTCAGCATATTTTCAATATATTTGCGCCAATCATCGGATCGATTAATTCCGGGAACATTCTTAATAACTTCTTTTACACATTTTCATGCCACAAGCTCTCGTTTCACTCTCGTGGACCATTAAGTATTTCTGTAATAAAAAACAAGATGCGAAATGAAATTTCATTTGATCAAAACTTAGATTCGAATAGATTCAAACACCAACCTTCTTTTATTTTCATTTCTCTTAACCGTGAAAAAATGCGACGCAATTCGATGAACGCATTTCCATCTGGATTCAGCGCTTTTATAAAAATTTTAACTACTCCAAGCTCGATATGAAGTGCTGGTAGCAATATTTGTTCAATTGGCAGAAGTGGAGTCTCAACGATGTTGTCGTTTCGCAATCAAATTTTCTCCGCTCGTTGTATTGGTCGCCTTTAAACCGTGTATTCCATAAGCACATAGAACACATGTGTTTAGTGTAACCCAATTGCGCATGTCTGTTAAAAGGGCTATCACTTTTAAATCAGCACAAACTTTCCATTGATGGTCATTGTAATCATTGTCATCTAATCAATAATAGTTTTCATTTCATTTCATTTTCAGTTCCCTTTGTGTTTGTGCTGAGTGTAATTGGCATAGAATTTTTTGAGTTGGTAACGTGAACGAGAACTGCTTTTGGAGCAATCGTTAAACAATCGCCACTCTTCGGGATTATATGCATTGTGCATTATGGATACCAAACCACGGATATCAGTGGAAAAAACGTGTGAATTATTCTCAATTGATTTGAAAAAATTCGTAAAATGACGATAACGATTTATTGCTCCATATATCCGAACATTTGGAGCCAAAATGTTCACTTGTTTTAAATCCTGTGACAAAAGAATGGCTTGTCATAATATCCAAACGATTTTGCGAGATTTCAATGTGATTGAATTCACCAGATTCAAATGTTGGTGGTAAATATTCTTCAGTTGGGTTTGATCTTTCCGGAACAGGATTTTCATCTGAATGCGGCAGCGGTAGTCAAGCATTTGTCATTGCAGTGTATGTCAAAGAACCTATTTTTTTTTCTGCTTGTACCGAGAATATAATTCATGCACATTGAACTGGATCATATCCTTGTGGATCTATCCATATCATCGGGACACTAAATGTTATTGCGGATCCAGTGTTGTGCCATATATGCAGATGGAAAATGCATTCCGTACAAACAAAAGACGGCGTCCAATTTACACCACTAATAAGATTTTGTGGAAAGTATAGTAGATATAAATCAGCGGTTTCATCACTTATTTTGCGGTGATTGCCCGTCATTTTAATTTTCCACACACATAACAAAAGCACTTGAGTTTACAACACATATCCATGTCTTTCCCCCTACTATCTGTTCTGGGGTCAAGGCTCTCCCAACTCTTTCGCGGTTTGCTAATTTACGTCCTTACCTTTACGCCTGTATTGGGCAATTCGAGGACGTACGGATATAGGTCCGATTTTATTACCATCTGCACGTTGCACAGCTCCATGCCAGCCTATACTGTTATGGAATATGGGTCGGCCCATGAGTTTTGCACTCCGACAGGGAATCATAGAGGTGTTCCTTTTCCTCACAAATCGTAATTTGTTGATGAAAATTCCCTTTGTATCCTGCCCCTATCGGGATTCGAACCCGGCAACTCCCGATCCAAACGCCAAAGCTTTAACCACTATGCCATTTGGTCGGTCACCTATCCATATTATTTATTTCACCAGATTTCACAAGCCGATTTTGACTTTATTTATCTTTGTGTTCTTTTGTCACTTGTAGTTTTTAGTTCTTACTTATTGTGCCAATCTTCTAACTTGTTTAGAAATATCGATTTCGAGAATAATCTCTTCTTCGGTTTATTTTTTACTAACATTACATAATTTATTTTGAAGCTGTTTATATACTGTTGCTAGGCGCTGCTGTTTGACACCTCCTTCGTTTTTAAGTTATGTGTATTTGTGTTGATTTTGTCGTTAAGTAAATTGTTGCTGATTTTGTTTTTGTATATTTTCAGGGTGTGAATTTTGGCCGAAATTTGACTCATGACTCATGAGAAATTTGTTTACGTACAGTATACAAATTTCTCATGACTCATGAGTCAAATTGTGCCCAATATTGATACCATAAGGTCTTCTAACCTGTCTAATTTCGGTCCTTTCGTTATCTCATTGATCTGTTCTTTCTATCTTATTTTAAATCAGCGTCCTGTTTGGCCTAAGTATGCTGACCTCCAGTTGTATTTAGCGTTACCTGTGTATACGGATCTCTGCACAGATGGACCTTCTAGACGGCAAGGTAAGAGCCGGAGTCTTCTGTGAGAAGCTTTTGCCAAAACTGTCAAGACCGTGCCTTTTTGGGGAACACGCGAGAAGGCTCGGTCGACATACGAATGAGTTTGTAGAAGTTGCATGGACGAACAGGAGGAAGAGACTTTAGATAACTTCCTATGCTCGTGTCTCGTTCCTATGTCTCGTAGAGTGCGAGATATTTTGCGCTACGTACATAGCTCCGAATGGTATTGAACAGGAGCAAAGGGGAAATAGAATCCTAATCTAACCTAACCTTGGCCTAAGTAAAACACACATATATGGTGGATGTGGTTTTTCGGTCTTGATATGTCCGGCAAAGTTGTTTGTTTTGACTTGCACAACACCTTTGCTGAAGAAAGCATAACGAAAATCTTAATGGTCCAAGGGCTATCAACGTGAAACTGAGTGTATATATTTGGACAAATTTTTGACTCAGAGCCAAAACATGTCGAAGGCGATATCTCAGAAATGGGGACTTTGAAATGGGACTAGCACCGTTGAATTCAACATACTCGAATTAAGTTTACCTCCTGGGTGCCCAGCGTGTCACTTTTTTCAACTAGCACATTCTTAAATCTAAATCCATGATTAGCTTTTCAAACCGAACCGGATCGAATTATTTCATTTTACTGCTCAACCTCAATGCACGATAAAAGCCATAAACTCAATAATCCACATGATTGATTATAGAGTATTCGACTAAACCGCACATTGCCATGTGCTCAGCTTTTTATAAATGTCCCAGTCATTTATTACTTTGTCATGTATACGAAAACGGCACCGCACAATGAAACCACTTTTAATTCATCTTATTCGTCTGTCACAGTTCCATTTTTATTTTTTATATTTTTAACAACCACGACTACAAAATGATGCATAGCGTAATGTAATCTATACTATCGTGTCTCATGTTCTTGTGTCAACGAAACAACCAAAAATAAAAAAAGTTATGGTTTTCAACAATCTTATAATTAAAACCGTTCCCGTCCAAACAAACAAATTTCTATCTATTGTCGGTAAATGTAATTTGTTATTTTAATGTACAACAATATACATAACACCATCCAATCTATCTACATATTTATGTATACATGCATGATACGTACTTACATATATACGAGTGTGTATATAGCCCAAAATTTTAGGGAACATATTTTGTGTCATATATCCATATGATACGAGTAAGGCACAGTACACGGGATAAGTATCACATTATGGATTTTTAATATTAGGTTTATGTATATATGGTGTGCTGTGCCATATATATGTTGCGCCACCTCATATGTATTATGTGGAGATCCGAAAAATTATATATCATCCTCTGTTATATTCGTTGATACCATATAATCTTCCCGTGCTCAACACAACACAAAATATTAGAAAAATTCATTTTAGAATTTTTTTTATTTAATTTTTTTTCTCCCCCGCCATACTCATACATACGGATACGGAGGAGTAACACACGAACCGTATATATGATATATAAAACATCCCGCAGGGGATAATATAACCACATATGAATATTTTTATTTAACAACGAACAAAAAAAAATTCCTATTATTTTCCATTTTTGTCGACGACAACTCTACGTACGATATTTACGGAATATGTAAACTCGTAGGTACGACTCGACGAACAAAAATATGATATACAAAAATTTATAGAAATTTAATTTTAATAAATTTACAAAATTATTATTTTATTTTTTACAGCATTTTGATATTATTGTTAATTTAAAAATGGAAGAGACTCGTAGAAGAGGAAAATTGATACATGAACCTGAAAAATAAATATTTTTAATGGGAAATTGAATTTATTGAGGATTAGCAAATTTCGTACATATGTATGTATATTATAACTATATGCACGTGTATATGCTTTTTGGGTTTCTGCATTGGCTTCAATTACGGAGGAGTAAAGTTGTGGACGGAGATTAAATAGGGATAAAAAATAGTTATGGCTAAATGTCAAATTTAAGTCCTTCTAAATGTTTGACTCGAACCAATTAAAAAACAGTCTGTCTGCCGTGACATTGATGCTTTTCAAATAAGTAACAAAAAACCGGTTATGTGATTACATTTCTAATTGTAATTTTTATACATTTTACGTCTATTACTTGTTAGATAAATAGTCTGTAGATTACACATTTTTAAGGTAACACGATATCAATTTGTGGTTTGCTTCTCGTCTCTGCGGCTGCTTCATAATTTCCTTCTTTGAAAACTAACGTTTTCAGCGCCCCAAATCCAGCTTTGGCCATACTTATCTTGCTGTGCTGCGATGTTATACATTGATGTTCCACCGCTTTCCGCAGTGCCAGTTTTAACACTAAAATAGGCCTCCCAAATTTTGCGCTTGTTTGTCTGTCCTAAAGTTGCCCTATAAGTCTCAGTGATCAGGAACATTGTCCATTAATTCATTGTTTCAATCCAAACCAATACAAAAATTTATTGTCAGATCGATAAATCGTATCTCTATCTGATCCATCAGAACTCTGGTTAGAGTTCGTCTTAAAAAAATTTAAATTCGCGATATATATTTCTCATGTGCATATTGAGCTAGTGAATTTTATATTTATGATTAAAATTAAAATATAATATGTAACTTTTAGAAATATAAATTATTTCCCACATCACAATAAATATGCTTTACTGCGATATATTTTATTTGGACTTGGTTAAAATATTTACTTCTGTTACACATAAACTGTAGAACTGAAATAGCTAAATATTCACTTATAAACCAGATAAAATTATTGCTAATGTAGCAATTTGAATACCTCATTGTAATAAAATTCACGAGATATGCATTTTGAACCGATTAGGCTGTTTGAGATATATTTTTGATCGAACTTGGTTAATTTTAATACACATGCTTCTATATTTATTTCCAAATCAGCCAAATGTTGCAGATAAGTCAAAATATCTATATCGAAAATATTTTTTTTTCAGTGTAGTTTTAAACTGTCCGTGTAAAAGTCCACCACTTTAATAACTCTTCAAGAATTCTCTATTATGGCATGCTAGCCGGAACCTGTTATCGAAGCCGAATGAATGTATAACGTATAGCGTATCAGTAATCTTCGAGTGTTCTATCTGGAGAGTTTCCATTGACTTACTATCATTCGAATAGCAGTATTTGCTGCCAACTGCCTACCAAAAATATCGATACCAGAAGGGGAACACCATCTCTGTGGTACAGGTTGGTGGTATACTAAATGCTCCGCACCGTTCTCCACACTTTTTTATCATTTTCATGTAAGTGACGTTGTTTAGTCGTGACCAATATAAACTTACAGCCTTGGCCAAAATTATTGAGACGCATGATATCCTACAATTTTTTTGGGAGTATCAATTTGAAATAAACAATTTTTAAAGGTTCACATTACTATTTATTTATATAAAATAAATATTTTGTGGGGACACCCTTTGTCTTAATTACGGGAGAAATTCTTTTGGATAGAGAGCTTAAAAGTTTTTTGCATTCTGCAAGACGTATGGCGCTCCATTATTGGTGGAGACAGCGTTTAGGTCTTCTTTGTTATTTATTGTATGGCGCCTGACTCTGCGTTTTAATAAACTCCATAAATGTTCTATGAAAAAATTCAAGTCACTACTGTATGGATCCAAATTAAACACAGAAAGGTTACTGTCTCTGCAATGTTGTCCTCCCCGGCATAACTTGAAAAGGCAGGACTACCTTAAACTATTTAAATCGCTTGGTCGTGATTTTATTATTGGAGGTGACTTTAATGCGAAACACACTTATTGGGTATCTAGGCTTACGACGTCAAAAGGTAAAGAATTGCTTCAAGCAGGGCCGACATCAAAATGTGAATTTTACTCTGGTACTTCTCCAACATACTGGCCCAGTGACGGAACGAAGATACCTCACCTAATAAACCTGTATGTAGCAAAAGGTAACGGGTTATCCAATTCGAGGTTGATAAAGTAGAAATCTGTATACCGACATCTGTCAAAGATAAACGTCAAGTACGCTGTCATTTATTTAGTTGACATTCTGCCATTTAAGAATATGGAGCATTTAACAATCGACCAACGCGTTAAAATTATTAAATCTTATTATAAAAATAGTGATTCTGCCGTATCCACATTTCGCGCTTTACGAGCAGATTATGGTCGTCATAATTGTCCTACAAAGCAAACCATATTGAATACAGTGAATAAATTTGAACAAACTGGATCTGTTACTGATATTGTAAGGTCTGTGCATCATCGAAACATTCGCAATGCTGAAAATATCGCTTCTGTAGCTGAAAGTGTGGAAAAAGATCCAAATTTGTCAATTCCTCGTCGAGCTCAACATTTAGGCCTATCTTATGGCTCATTATGGCGCATTTTGCATCTGGATTTGCATCTTCATCCGTATAAAGTCCATTTGACACAAGAGCTAAAGCCTGCTGACCATGGACAACGAAGAACATACGCAAATTGGGTGTTGGAAAAACAGGCCGTCGATGCTGATTTTTCGAACAAAATTTTCTTCAGTGATGAAGCTCATTTTTCGCTTGGTGGATACGTTAATAAGCAAAACTGTAGAATTTGGGGCTCAGAAAATCCACAATTGATTGTAGAGAAGCCATTACACCCGGAAAAAGTCACTGTTTGGTGCGCATTGTGGTCTGGTGGTGTGATTGGGCCGTATTTTTTTGAGAACAACCATGGACGAACCGTTACCGTCAATTCTGAGCGCTATGGCCGCATGTTAACCGATTATTTTTTTACGAAAATCGAAGATTATGATCTTGACGATATGTGGTTCCAGCAGGATGGAGCAACCAGTCACGTAACACGAGCAAATCGAGATCTTTTGCAAGAGAAATTTCCTGGACGTTTGATTTCGCGATTGGCTGATGTCAATTGGCCTCCAAGATCCTGTGATTTAACGCCTTTGGATTTCTTTATGTGGGGCTACGCGAAAGATCGTGTTTACGCAAACAATCCTCAAACTCTTGACGAATTGAAAACTAATATTCGTAAGGTAATGGCCGAGATACCGCCCGAAATGTGCCGAAAAGTCATTGAAAATTACCGCAAAAGAATCAAGGCCTGTAAGAAGTCCCGTGGAGGACATTTGAATGATATCTTGTTTAACTAAAAATGGCAAGGATCAATCTGTAAAATGAAATAAAAATTACAATACATTCCGAATATTTTGTGTATATTTTTTAAGTTTACTTTATCAAGCTTGAATTGGATAACCTTGTATATCCCAGAAATACATTCACATTGATGACAGTAATTCTGCTAGATTAACACATTCAAAAACAAACTGGGATCTCTTTTGTGAAATATTGGAACAAAAAATCAATCTTCAGGTACCGATAAGAAATCCTCACCAGTTGGAAGATGTATTAGAACAAGTCAATGAAGCAATTCACTATGCTGCTTTGGTAAATGCCCCCATTATACAAAATAAGAAGAAGCTTGACATATCCTACCCAATGGAAGTTAGAGAGTTGGTAAGAGAAACAACGGGCATGTAAAACGTGGCAAATAACTAGAACAGCGGAAAACAAAACAATTCTTAACAGTTTAGATAACAGTCTCAAATCGATGAAAAAAAGTCTAATTATTCTCTGTGAGAGGCGAGGAAGGGACTCAAAAGACCCAAAATGCAAGTGTCTCCACTTAAAAAGGAGGATGGAACCTGAGCAAGAGGTCTCAAAGAGAATTCTGATCTATTTGCGGAGTATCTCGAGGATACCTTCCAACCACTACCAAGGCAAACGGCCAATGAAAACATAATATCAATCCACAAGCTAGATGATTTTGATATACGCCCAGTAACTCTCAAACAATTAAAAGAAGAAGTAAAAAGAACATGGATGTTAAAAAGCCCAGGATGTGACTTGATTACTTGCCCTATAATGAAGGCTCTACTAGGTAAAGGATTTCGTAAGTTATTACACAGAATCAATGCAAGCTTTCGTTTAAAATATGTTCCGTGGCAACGGAAAGTAGCAGAAGTAATCATGATAGCAACACCTGATAAACCAACTAACGATAAAAAACCATACAGGCCAATTTCATTGCTGCCAATTATGTCAAAACTCTTTGAAAAATTATTACTAAAAAGACTTAAACCAATAATTGAGGACCGACAACTAATTCCTCCAAATCAATTTGGATTCAGGGAATGCACTCCACAATTGAACAGGTGCATAGAAACAGCAATGTTATTGAAAGAAAGTTAGAACGCAGAAAAGTATGCTCCAGCATATTTCTGGAGGTCGCCCAAGCATTCGATAAAGTTTGGCACAGTGGACTGGAATTCAAGCTGCACAGAGATCTGCCGAGGCAATTCTATGCCATACTAAGATTTTATTTATCCAATAGACATTTTCGTGTGAAATATGAGGATGAATACTCCGAACTAAAGAAAATCTCTGCCGGTGTCCCACAGGGGAGTGTTTTAGGACCAATCTGGTATTTATTATATACAAGGGATATTCCAACAATAGATGAAGGAACCATAGCCATCTTTGCAGATGATACAGCAATCATGGTCATTGGAAGTAATGTCGCTGATTGAACAAGCAAACTCCAGAAGATTAGTAATGCGGTTTGTAGCTAGATTAAGCACTGGAGAATCAAGCTTAATGAGACGAAATCCACTGGGCATGACTCTCGATGCCAAGCTAAAGTGGAGAGAGCATGTCAAAAAAAAAAAGAAGAACTTAATATTAAGTTCAGAAAAATGTATTGGCTCATAGGTAGAGGCTTTGAACTTACAATACACAACAAGCTGCTGCTATATCGGCAAATACTGAAGCCGATATGGACCTATGGTATTCAACTCTGGGGATGAACTAATTAAACAAACGCCAAAATGATACAGACTTTTCAAAATAAGGTTTTCCGTAGCATCGTACCGTGGTACACAAGAAATTAAGACCTTCACAGGGACTTACAGATGGAATACATCAAAGATGAAATAAAAAAGTATGCCGCCAAACACGAAATAAGACTCCAGGAACATGGAAACCCCTATACTCGCCATATGATAGATAACGCTGTCGTTGAAAGAAGACTTCGAAGAACGAGGCCACTTCACATAGAAAACATAACAAATTAAAGTTAGTTTTATAAATAGGTTTAATTAATCTTGGGACTAACCATTGGGTTTCACCCCAACAAATCAGAATTATTTAAGAAATGTAAAATTTGTAAATTTGACAGATAAATTGCTAGATGAGTACAGTCTCAGTTGTAATTAATACAGAAAAAAATAAATGTTCTGCGGCGTTCAGGTCCGGGTACTGGGCAGGCCTGCTGCTGAAATTTAACGCTAACCATGTTTGTATCACCAAAAAGTGTTAAAAATGACAGCAGCAACGCAGAATCTAGGGACGTTTATGTAATTTGCTGAGTTCATGTGAAGCCCCAGGTCATTACGGTGCTTCCGTCGTATGTTTTGGTTGGTACCACACAATCTGGACTAAATTCTTCGCTTACCTGGCGCCGCACAAAAGGCATATCAAGTGTACCAAAAATCTGAAATAAATAAAATGTAAAGACTTTGGTAATCTAAAATATTTGTATCAGTGAATTTTATTTTAAAATCATATTATTTAATATTATTAGCACCTAGAACTAACTTACTTCAAAGTTTGATTCGTCTGACCACACGATATTTGACAAACCTTCTTCGGTGAAACTTTCGTATTTTAGAGCCCATTTATACCGAGCCATCTTGCCTTTTCGGAGAACCACGGTTTCTTCCTGGCTTTGCAGCCTTTCAGACCAGCTTCCCTTCTGCGAGTGGTGTGAACAGAGATTGGTTTCCTTATTTCTACTGACAACTCAGCAGTGAGAACTGAAGAAGTTTTTTTCCTATTTTTAATTAAAGCATCTCTCACGAACTTTCGGTCCTCACGGTATGTGGTGATGCATTTGCGCCCTCTTTTGTATCTATTACTGAGTGATGCACTAGATGAGAATCGCTCAATAGTATATTGCACAGATCGGCGTGAACATTTCACAGTTTTAGAAATCTCTACTTGTGATTTCCCTTGCTGATGCACAAGTTGTATCTGCACACGTTGTTCTAAACTTAACTATTCTGTTTCGGCATACTGCAATAATATCACTAAATTTAACAAATCAAAACACCAAATGCGCACTAGATCAGTGAACCGAAGGTAGCGAACTGATGAATAAATACAAAATGAAAAACAAACAAATTTTATTGCACCAGATGGTTTATTGCCACACCTGCGGCGTGAGTCATTGTTTTTCACCCTTTTTAGATGTCGAAAAAATAATTAATAAACAAATGGAGATGTTTTCTGCTATACTTATTGTGTACGCCAAAAATTTATAGGGTGTTCAATACTGATGGCCAAGGCTGTATTACATACAGGTATTACTGCGGCGGTTTAAAGCAGGTATACAAACTCTGGTTTCAAGACCGATAGTTTCCCAATGACGTTCTTGCATTATTATAAGGCTGTGGTGGCCTTTATACGCTATCTATAAAAAGTTCGGCTTCAAAATCAACTTGGTGTCGTCCAAGCTACGAGTATTATCCAGAAAGCCAGCCTCACCAGAGAGTAGATGTGGTTTATGCTGTTTAAATCGGAAGAAAAAACTTTTGGATTTGGTGTTTGCTATAGTAAGTAGGACCAGCACTGGCTTAAATCGTATTCCTATTACCCATTTAATCCCATTTAATCCCCAGTCTTCTCTATAATTTTTGTAGTAATCCACCTTGCTATGTACATATGAATACGAGTAGCTCGGTGTTTACAATCCAGCTTAGAATCATATGATTGATTAATCCGCCTACAGCATGCCTGGTTTAGTGGTTTTTTATCGCGCTGTATCTACAGACTTCTTTTTACAGTATGCCTCTTGAGATTGGATCAAGGTACCAGGCCTAAATCAACTTTGAATACATGTCTAAACCCATTTCAGAGTTTTAAATAGAAAGGACGATAGAGTTATGGGATCTTCGGATAATCACGTAAATTTTTACGCTTTTGGGATAAATAACACTTACATATATGTATTTTTCCTAGAATATATGAAAAGAGCTTTAAACACCCTATGAAAACTATTTCAAGTAAAAGGAGAATAATCACTGAGTAATTTTGCTTTTCTACCGGTTCAGGCCGGCAAATATAAATGGCTTATATCCGTTTATGGTCCACAGTATTCGTTTTATGTCAACGATACCCACTTTCCTGGAACCATCTGGAATAATGAAATAACTGGGAGTCTTCACAAGATGGCAGGGCTCGTCAGTTTAATCACAGAAAAGCTTCCTAGATTTTCTTTGCGCCTTACTTAGTTCTCTATTGCAAGTTTTATAGTTGTTTCGGTAGGGCGTATAGGGGTTCCAATTGTAGGCCTCTTTCCTTCGTCCTGATATTTTAAGTTTTAGTGGAGTCCCTTTTGCATAGTTTCTGGTAAGTCCCTTTTTCCACTAGCTATACCATATCGCATTTGGCTTGCCCTGTACTTTTCAGTCCCGCGAGGAAAGATTCTTCGTAACATTTTTCTATATATGCTCTAGCTTGTCCACCTTTACTTCCTAATAGCTCTCCGAGTAGGAAAAATGTCTAGATTATATGTCAAGTATCGGTGATCCGTTATGTGATCCTTCTTCCGCATACTCTTTAATCATTCATTATATAGAACATAGAGTAGGAGGCTAGTGTTGTCTGGCACGTCTCGCTTGTTTTTCATAATAATTGATGGTATTTTGTCCCCTATACCAATAAAACAACACAAAAATGCGTCATTTTGGGTCTTTCACTGATAGAAGTGTAATATGCATTGCTACCTCTATAGGCCGACCGTGGTAATTTCGGTCTGCGGTCCTATACTAAGCAATAAAAATTAGTTTATATAAACACTGTTTTGGTTATCCTGGGTTGACAGGTAGACAACATCGAGGTGAGGTTACCAAATCGTTGGTAGTTTGGGTTCGACCTAATGAAACATTGAATCCTGTAGATCAAAATTCGGACTGAGGCTACAGTGACCAAAGTACAAGTTTATTGTACTTAACGCATCTATGAGTTTAAAGGTCGCTCTTTAAGGTTAAAATGAAAAGATGCCGCGGTAAACGGCGCAGATGTTGATTACCTAAACACTAATGTTGAAAAAGAGAAGAGAACCCAAGTGCTTTAAATTAAACAATATTATTATGTGTTAGAGTTTATTGAAAGCCCTACTGAAAGCAATAGATGCTAACTTTAAGTCTGTTATTTGAACTATATGAGTTACTGGTTTTCTTATGAATGGGGATAATATAAAAATCCTTCACAATCTAAATATTAAATAGATTTTAAATTTATAAGAAATTAAAATATTTATTGATTTTATCGCAATCAAAATCAATTTAATGTGCATAAAAGATGTTCATGCATAATTACTCATGTACCCGAAGCTGTTCACGTCACGCTCTGCATAGTATAGCTGGAAAACGGCAGAAAAATTTCCAAAAATGTTGGCTGTATGTAAGGCTGGAGGCGTTCGAGACTAATCTCAATATTTAAAGCTTGACTAAGACATTATGAAATTCGTTAAAAGTGTTAAGGTAGGTAATATAAACATGTTCGATTCAGTTCGAAGTGAAAGTGGTTTTTGTAATATTAGTAAAATTCACAATGGTTAAATCAAAGGACATCAGTGCTGTAACCAGAACCAAAATTTCAACGTATTTGGAATTAGGCCAGTATACGCATGCACAAATAACCCAGAAAACAGGAGTCGATCATTCGTCAGCAAATTTTTGTAAAAATTAACATCTCAGTCTTCAACAAATCCCAGAAGAAGAGGATAATGTGGCCACAATCGTAAAACAACAGTCAGGCAGAGTCTCTTTCAACTTTATCTTTTTCTATTTTTTGATTAGATTGTATTGACATTACCAATATCCAGGAGCGTTCGTAGATCAAAAGTGTAAGAATATTTACCTTCATGTATCCAACAGAAGGTCGAACAACCAGTTAGAGTCATGGTTTGTTGAGCAATATCATCAAGAGGACTCTTCCCACTTTATGTAGTAAACGAGATAATGAACGCAAATCAGTATTTAACTATTCTGCAATCACAACTGGTACCGACTACGAATGAAAAATTCAATGGGGATGTAGTTTTTATGCATGACAAGGCTCCGTGCTATACAGTGAAAAAAGTCACAAAATATATAAGGACCAACGGCAGGCATACAAATCCTTGACTGGCCAGCAAATAACCCAGATATTATTATTAATGGCATCGAAATTATCTGGGCTATTCTTAAAGAAAAAGTAGCAGAAAAGTGCCCGCGCACCATGTTCACCAAGTATCACTAAATATAGTTATCATAATTTTTATTTGAAAAATTTACTTTTTAAAGCTTTTTATCTTCGAAATATCTAAATGTGATAATAATTTGGCCACATCTGTACATCTGCGCGTTTACGGGTTAACATACACGTTTCGTTTCCACTATATGTCGCCGAACAATCCTGTTATTTCTAACAGCCGCAAAGACTGGCGGAAATTATCCGCTTTGTAGGTTAGGTATTCTTGAACCTTACAAGTTTTTTGGAAAGAGAACACCATAGCATCAGTGAACATCGCTTGATGGTTGGGTAGGTTTAGCTAAATTTTAAAGGATAGGTTTTCTATCGTAAAACGTTAACTTAAATTTGTATAATGCGCTGCACAAAAATTATTTCTGTTTATTACGTTCGTTATTTATTCATTTATATTTAGCATAGAAATTATTTGCATAAATAAATTCGTTGTACAGTTTTATTCCGCTCCAAATTACAAATTTCTGTTTTAATAGTATTACTATTTTTTTTTTTTGTAAATTTATTTTTTGAATGAAATTCAAAATGTATAAAAACTAAATAAATATTTATAAGATATTTTGTATATGTAATATTTTATGTACTTAGCAATTCGAACCATGGAAAAACTCGCATACAAACAAAATTCAATTCACTTAACATTTAAATTCATTGGATTTTTGGCTTACATATAAAACAAAAATTGAAGAAAAGCTTGGAAAATTCTCTTTTTTTCCATAAAAAAAATATTTTCATTTGTTTTTACTCCCCATATGGAATTCATTTATCTTTGTTTAAATATGCGGTTTCAAACTCATTTGTGTATATGGAAAAAATAATTACTGGTACTGTGGTTCTGGTTATTTTATAATTTCATTTTTACTCTGTGGAAATACAGCATTTCCGGGTTGATCTGTATACATGTTCATATCATACTGGAAGTGGAAAAATTATTGTTTGGTGAGTTATAAAATATGTTTTATTGATCTTACCATATAAATATTATATGTAGTCGTTTCACATTTTTAGAAATCTGCATGGAAAATTATGAACACAGCTACTATTATTTATGACACATAGTTCAGTTTAGGATAGGAACTAGCTTTTATCGATTATAAAAATAAACGCAATAATAATTCATTTACGAAAAATTGAGGCAATCAGGGTTTGCTAGATTTATTTTGGTTTCAAAGTGAATCGTTCCTTTCGAGATAAAATATTTAATTAGTTTTGTTTCTTGATCACCAGTAATATCAAAGGCCCACTGCATTTTTATCATAGGGAAGCCCAACAAATTTTATTGATTTTTTACAATACAAGACATGTATCCATTTTTCTAAGTTTAGAAAGTATTAGTTTATTGCACCGCTATCTGCGAGTAGAATATCCTCTCCGGCCCTATGGGCTCTGGAGTGCTGCCAGCACTCTAATTGTAGTTGGTATCCTTTCTTTTATAACTTTAGTGTTTTGAGACGATTGGCGTGTCTTATTTGTTAATTTTTGCAGTTTATTAACCTTGTAGGTTCGCTTCGGCTAACAGAACAGTTTTTCGCGTTGAATCTGCCGGCACATTTTACGCACCTAACGTCTCGCCCGCAATAATTTTGGGTGTGGTTATAACCTTGGCATTACTTGCATTGAGTTATTCATTTTGTGCTCTTTTTCAGTAATTCTATTTTAACCTTCATTTTGAGTATTGCATTGATATCAAAGGTATTTTAAATGTTTTCGCTTTTATTGACTGCAAGCAGGAATAGCGGTGTTTAAGGAGGTTTACTGCGTCTTCATTTTTGAGGTATTTTCTTTCATTTTGAGGTCTTATATTATATTCTCCTTCTTGTAGGTGGGATGAAGACCTCTGGCAATAACCTTATTTTCTCTGTTATTTGTGTTTACATTCTTCATTGAGCTTTATGACTAAAGCTCTGTGTGCATCGGGATCTCTTGTGTGTATCACCCAAACATCATTGTTAAGTGTCATTACTCTATAGTCGTTTGTGGACACCGATTTCAATAGAGCTTAGATATTCTCTTAGCTCATTCTTAAACGGCAGAAAAAGTTCGTTCGCTGCATATCGTTCAATGCTTGCGTTTGGCTTTGAGCATTGGTGTAAATATTTTTGAAGTTGCTTTGCCATGTCATCTCCTTCATCGCTGTTTTCAATCACGACATCATCTTAAAAATCAGAAGCTGCTTGGCCCTCTGGAATGTTTGAAGCGACAAGACAAACCAGGTACGCCTTGGCTTCTTTAATTAGTTATGTTTTGAAACATAGATGGAAGAATGTCGACTTCTCACTCTCACGACAGCTATTTATGGGATCGCTCAAATATTTAAAAGGAGATAATAAACGACTACATCTGCGATTCGTTAGTTTTCTTTTTAGACTGGATAGAAACTCGTCGCTCAATTAGTGTGCTGGTTCTCCAATTTTGCGAACGAAAATTGTAGAATAGAACCCGCTGCAAGTAAATTCACATTTTGTCGGCTGAGAGCTTCAACAGCAACCCGTATAGGTTTTAGAGCATTAATGATATTTTCTAATGATATGCTTTTCTTTTGCGTCCGTAGTGGCCATAAACGATAAATTGAGAGTATCAAGGGCTTTAGGACCGTCCTTGCTAATGCGAAGGTATCTAATTAGCATCGATTCAAGACTATTCCAAGGTGTCTTGCAATCTAATATCAAATAAAGCTTTTTCTTTTCGACTTCTTTAACATAATTCTGCAAGATAGAATTTTGTACAGGCAAGTTCTTGATTTTCAAAATAATTTTGCAGACTTTGGTTATTTAGATTGATTTCAAATTTAGATTTAATAGTCATCGTTTTATCAGAAACAAATATGGTATCGTCGTCTGCGCCATCAGAATCGTTTGAACAACTATTTTGTGTCAGCCAAATATTTCTCGTATAAAAATTGTATCAGCTCTTGAAGCAGATAAAAAGTTTCACATTTTTATTCACTTCAATTTTTATATTTTTAACTTTTTATGTGGTATTTAAACCAAGTGAAAAAAACTCTTAAAAACAAAATTTATTCAAAATTTTAACCAACATTTCTAGAGGAAAAAAGTGGATTTCTCGAGATTCAAGATTTCCCGGAATACAAAAATTCAAATTCTCGAGATTTCGGGATTGAAAATAGACGGAATTTCTCGAGAATTCCCGTTGATATTGTGTGCTGTTCATTTCGTGAGTTTTCATTGAGTGTTCATGTCAAATCCCACTAGAAACATGATGAATGATAAAAAAATCGACAAAATGTCAAAACACGAAAAAATTTCTGGGTGATAATGGGTATACTATTTCGTCAGGAATAAACAACTTTTTTAAATTATTTTTGTGACAAATTCGAGTTCAGGTAGAAAAATAAAATCTAAAACTATAACACACTATGTCGTAAAAAATTATAATTTGTGTTAGATTTTTTACAAATTCAAATTATCTGTCATGCGTCGGTTCGATCGCCCATTTTTTAAAAATCAGTGTAATTCCAGGTAATTTAATATGATATTTTAACTGAGATATGATTTTTCTCATTAATTAGTAGATTTCCCCATATGTCATACAAATTCATATGTATGTTATTTTATGCGAGGCTAAGAATTTTCGTAGAACATCCTTTTTATCTAAAGTTACCGGAAACTAACCAAATAATTGCCACCAGTTTTTGTTATTATATTTTCGGTGAACTGTATCTCCACACAATTCGTTTGAGGTACTTAATTTAGGAAATCGTCATTAATGTACAAACTTGTGCGAAACTTTTTAATACATTTTGTTAGTTTTCTAATTTTTATTTTGTTTTGGGTTCGAAGCACCCCCAAAACCTCGCTAACGTTTTCACGTCCAACCTTACGCATTAGTCAAATCAAGAACGAATGGATCGATCAGCGTATAATCATCCGTTCAAACTCTATATCAGTCTATATTATACTGACATGGATCATGGGTCATTAGTCGATGAGTTTTGTGTTCCACCAGGGGATCATAATTGTGTTCATTTATACTACTCTCGTAATCAAATAAAGAACCAACCCTCTTTTGCATCCTATCCCTATCGGGAATTAAACCTGGTACCTCCTGATCCCAAAGCCAAAGCGTTATTCACTGATATTGAAATGATTGATGATATTTAAATTTAGCTTGAATTTAACAATGGATATTTTTGTAGGCCAGTGGTTGGATATATTTGCCAACTGTAATTTATTGTCATTGTTGGTGTTAATTGTTATTCTGAATATGCTTCAATATTTTTTGTTTTTTGACGTTTAGGCGCCAAAGTTTTTATTTAATGCTGAATTATTATTTTTATTTGTGAAATGAAAAATATTAAAAACAATAAAAATCTCGTTTTAAAATACAACTTAAATCATTTGTGGGCATTTTAACGATTTGGTATACAAAAGACATCAATCCCAATACATAAAATGAAAAGGCGACGAACCTGATATTGCATGAATAAGGAAAAAGTAATTTATTCAAAATGGCGTCTAATACTGCTCAAAGCGTGCTAGATGATTGCATATTTCACAGTCAGCAAACTAAGCTGTTTTTTAAGTATTAGAATGCTCATGCTTGAATGCAAGCCATGAAGTTGGTGAAAATTCGATTGCAAATACAGCGGAAAGACAAACAAACATGAAAGCGAGCAAAGTAAAAACGACAATATTTGTATGGTTTTTATAACAAAATGCTGCCGCAAATACCACTTTTTTCGAACAGCTTTGTCATTTTCCTTCAGAGTCAAAGCATAGTCGCTGTAACCTTGCCAGCCGATTGTTGCGTTTTCGAGCGCTTTGGTGTTGTTGACCTATTTGTTTGGTTGTTTCTTAGTCTCTGGTGTGGAGGATGTATCCATGTTTTATCAACGGTGTAAAATTCCTTCCGATTATGCTTGAACATATCTAAATTGTGTTGAGAAACATTAACTCCTGTTCACTTTTGCTAGTCGGTAAGAACGCGTAGCACCCAACGCGCACGGTTTGAGACCAAAACTATGGTTACGCAGATCATTTTATGTTTGCGGTAATCATTAATATGATTCTACCAATCGTATTATGATTCAATACCAATTATATTTAGGATAACAGTAAACATAAAATGATCTCTGCAACCATAACAAAATTTCCTTTGCTTCTAACAATCTAACTGTATGATATCCAAAACCAAATACCATAATGATGCTCATCGTCAAATGTTTAACATTTTAAGTAATGGCTCTCACTCGCGCCCCTAATCTAGACAACAGAATCCGATACGATATTCATTTATAGAGTTGGCCAGGGAACACCACAAGGAGGCAAAGGTTGGCATCAATCGCTCACATTCCGTACACGCCATGGCACCCATAAAATTTATTTAAATATGAGAATGCAAAAAACAGTGGAAATTAATTGATGCAAAATAATGCTTCGGATAAGTGAATATGTTCAAGCCAAAGACGCGGACAACACACTATATACCCAGCATGTATAAGAAAATATAAAAATCAAACTTCCGGATGCTGTTGCTTTTCCACCTTATCAAATATAATCCCAGATTATTCCAAAAGCTGAATAAATTTTTTTATATTCAATTGTTTTTTCCTCTCACCATTCCCAACTCCACCCATAATACTCGTAATATTAATAAAATCACAAAAAAAATTATTTAACTAGTGATGTTATCCGCTCGAAGGGATTTGCAATTTACACAAATTCAATCAATTTTAATTGGGATACTCAGAATTTAATTTTAATTTTATAAATCCGCAAATTTTGTACACAAAAAAAAAATTGTTAAAATTATAAATAACGAAAATAATTAAAAACTTATCAATGTAATATTGTAGTTTAAATAATTTGGTATCGTCCATTCATATCGATTATTCAATTGAATTGATTCCATGGATACAAAATATTAATTTAATTATAAAATGAAGAATTAATTTGCAATAAATTTATTTATTATAATTACAAATTTTTTTTTATTTGTATTTACAATTTTGAGTACTTATCATATTTAATATATTTATAATTAATATAATTCAAGTTTTGTATATTTAAAATGGATAACGTATACAAAAATCTCGAATACACCTCAATCGATTTCTATAAAGCGAAAAATTAAACATTAAAATAAAAATTAAAAATTAATTATTTTATTTTGCTGAGATAATCAGTTCTATTTTCGGATTAATGTGTGATTAGTCCATTAGATCCTAGCCTAGTCCCAGGGTTGCTGGAAGGTGAACAGTGTTACTAGATGAGACTTTCTTTGTGCCGGGGATCGGTTTCGTTTTCTTTCCACTTTATAATTACCTTTAGACTGTTTCCATGCGATCATCGAGATTTGTCCCAACCCAAGGGCTGCTTGACATAGATGGTGCAATTATTGTCGCATTATATCTCTCTCTGCTGCTATATACTTTTCAAAATATTTACATGACACTTCCGGTGAACGGATCTCGGCCAAACATCATTTGGCCCTCCCAATTTATGAAAAAGTTTCATCGCGATCATTCAATCCGTCTGGGCTATACAGAGACCAAATTTATGTTAAAAAACGTTTTTTTTTTGTCCAAAAACGACATTTTCGTTTAAATTTTGGAAAACTGATCTGGACCGGTATTGTTGAAAAAATTAATTTAGAAAGTCTTAGTTCATGGTCGTTTTTATCATAAGTCATTCACTCATACAATATTTTTCATTCAAAGAACGAAAATGTTCGATCGATGGTGAAAAATATTTTAGTTATGTGAGAATGTTCGTAGATTATTATTTATGTAATTGCTTTTATGTTGTTTTCCTCATTGTTTTTCAGATAGAATTTGCCATATCACAGTTTCCCAGTTCAAATTGCGAAATGTCCATCTTGTGTAAACTTATAATTCAATTTTGACAAAACAAAGGAACTTAAAATAATTCGATATTTTCCAATTTTTTATTCGCAATGTCACATGTTTTATCATTAGCAAACTCCAGCGCCACATATAGCATGCATTACTGGACAAAGGGAATGCTGACACTTTTTGTTTTTGGTGAATTATTTTCGATAATATAAGCCATATGTTGTTGAAAATTAAAATGTTTGAGGCCAGTTTTAGAGTAAGCAGTGCTGGTATCCTAATTTGTCATAGTAAAAGAAAATTGTTTATCATAGTTGGCGTATTTATCAGTAGTAATTAAGTTCGGATTTGGTTTATATAAACAAAAAACAATTCAAGTGTTATATAAAGCGTATTAGAGTGATATTTTCTACTGATAAATAGGCCAACTATGATGAAAAATGTTCTTCTGTTATATGATTAATTCAGATACAAACACTTCTAACTCGAAAACTGACCTCTAATATGTTAATTCTCAACAAACTACGGCTATAACAATAGATGTATTTGTTTGGGAAATAAAATATTAGAGGTCAGATTCGAAATTAACAATCGTTGTTTCTGAATTTTCTATAAAGCAAACGAATTTTTTGATCATAGTTGGCATATTTATCAGTGTATAATAAAATTCGAGTTTGCTTTTTTGAATTTGAATCATAATTACTACTGGGCTGGGATGTTGTACCATCACTATTTTCTACTTTCGACGAAGTTTATGTCTCATTTTTTACGAGTAAATTAGTAGCCTATTTCATTTCCAAAATTACGAATTTTCTAATGTGTTCTCAGCTTGCTGGATAAAACATCTACTAGATTACTACTAGATTAATCGACTCTAATTGTCACCAAATAGTTTTTTTCGTGAAGAAATGTAGAAAAGAGATAAAACACACAATTGTTTACGCGAATTAAAACGGTTATTGATTCCTGAAAAATGAAACATAAACTAAGTTGGCACGAGGTCTACACTATGCAAAATCACTGAGATTTTGTGTCATGATGAGTTTGACATTAGCATGTCATTATATTGAAGTTGTGTTTCTAAGTTTTAAATTTTTAGTTTACAGTCAAGACACATATTTATCAAAACATAACCTAAAACAAAATTATTCGTAGTTTATGCTACCTGTATTAGATTTGTTCGTAACCTACACATCGCTATGTCTGTTTTTAATATGCAGAAAATACTGTAAAATTGATTTACTTGAAATTTTCAAGTAAAAATTACAGAAGAACAGATTTAAAAAACTCTGCACTTCAAAATATAGCTGAAGAACTGAAAATACGAGTATATATAGAAAAGATTAAAAAAAGATTCATAATTTACGAAATACTTATGTCCACCAAAAAAAGTAAAATAAAAAATGAAAGAAAACAGGGAGTTGTTGATGAAAACAAAAATACATCGTTCTTATTTGAAGAAATGAGATTCTTGGCCGAAGTCGTTGTGTTTTCTGTAAAGATATGGAACTTAATAAAAATAAAACTTTTTATCAAATACATTTCGGCTTAAATTTTGGACAGATTTTTTTGTAAATTTAATTTTGAATATTTTTGGTTTTTTATACTACTAAATGTTACTTTTCAAAATATTTTTAAAAACCTATAAGAAGACGAAAAAGCTTTCCATAGCAACTGGCATTACCTGTACACTGAATTCCTTCACATTCCACTATGAACTTTAAATTTATCGTGTCAATCAATCTATAGATTATACATTTATGGAGAATTTCGGACGGGTAGGTTGGAACTGACGTTTCTTGAAGCATTGATTTGTGTGGGTGGCGATCGTATGTGCTCGTCGATGTTCTTTTTCGATGATTTAAAATTTGTTATCCTCATTATTGATATCCTCGACCACTCTCTGTGTTATTCTTATTTTGTAGTCGTTGAGGTGCGTTTGGTAGATTTCTTGAAGGAATTGAATATGTTCTTCGGGAATTTTGATTCCATTGATCAATGTTGGATGTAATCTCCCCATTAGATGGTGCAATAGTTGATCTTTAGTTATCTTTAGCAATGAAATGTTATGTCTGTGAAAGTTGTTGTGAGGTTCCTCACAGCAATAAACTTCATTTCTTTCTGCAATTATCAGTTGATTTCTGAACAAGTTTAGTGGTGCTTTACAGTGTTGTATCATTCGTGTACTGTCTTCATCCGAACTGTGCACAGTTCCGCTACTGGACGGTGAAAGATTATTCACTTCCAATTTTAGTCTTGATAAGGCATCCGGTACCATGTTGGTGATTCCAGGTCCGTAAATTATCTCGTAATTATATTTTTCGATTCTAGACTTCCATCTTTTTAGCTTGCTATTGTGATGTATGTTGCTAAGAGCAAACGTCAGTGATTGATGATCTGTAACAATTTTCATTTTTCCTGCTCCATAGAAATAATTTCGGAGGTTGTCCAAAGCCCAGACAATCGCTAGCATCTCTTTTTCGTTCATAGCGTAGTTTTCTTCGGTTTTGTTTAATGAACATGAGATGTATGTTATAGGCCGATCTTTGCCTATCTCTCCCTGTGAGAGTACTGCGCCAATGCCGTGATTGGATGCGTCCATTGTCAGTATATAAGGTTTCCAAAAATCGGGAATACTAGTAGCTCTGCTGAAGATAACAGGTGCTTTAGATGTTCATGAGCTTACATTTCTGTCTCGTTCAATTTTATTGGAATGCTTCGTGATTTACTTGCTTTGATTTGTGCATTCTCTCCTCTTGTCAGGCTGGTCAAGGTTTGCGCGATTTTTGCAAAGTTCTTGATAAATCACCTGTAGTCTGAGGTTAAACCAAGAAATCCTTTTAGCTCTTTGAGGTTATCTGGAGGTTTCATTTTTTGAATGGCAGCTACTTTTTTGGGATCTGCTCTAATTCCAGCACTTGTTATTAGGTATCCAAGAAACTGTGTTTCTTCTTTCAAAAATGCAGTTTTGTCAAAATCGATTCGTACATTTGCTTTGGCCAATTTATCGACTACTTTTTCGACATTACATAAGTGTTATTACTGTGTGGTACCTCCAAAAACGATGATGTCGTCAATGTATACAAAGCATATCTTGCCTATATGTATGGTTTCAGAACGTCGTCGATCATTCGCTGGAAAATAGCGGAGGCGTTCTTTAGGTCAAATGGCAGCCTGGTGAACTCGTATTTTACGTTCATGGTTGAGAATGCTGTTTTCGGGATATCGGATTCCTTCATTCTGATGTTATGAAATCCTGACGTCAGATCTATAGTAGTGAAATATTTTGAGTTGGCCAGATTGGCGATTGTGTTAGTGATATCCGGGATTGGTTATGCGTCTGACGTTGTTATGGCGTTTAATTTTTTATAATCGATCACCATACGATACTGCTTTATCCCTGAGGCATTCATTTTCTAGTCTACAACCTATATTGGTGAGTTGTAGGGGCTTTTGGATGACCTTATGATGCCATCGTTTAGAAGCTTTTCTATTTGGGTTTCTACTTCTTTCGCCATATTGATGGGGTAAGGGTAGGGTTTAGTATATATATAGGTATTCCCGTGAAGTATGTCCTAACTTTGTCCTAAAATTACAAAAAATAAATTAGGACAAATTTAGGACAAACTTCACGTTTCTCTACAAATTCGTGAAGTTTGTCCTAAATCCTAAAAGATTGTATATGTATAAGTGAGTATAATATACTTTTTTCGGATAAACCAATAAAGTTAAATTATTTACTCTTTATAATGAATTTTGAAATATATTTAGGTTTAATTATTTTAAATAATCAGATTGGAAACTATTGGCGACATATTGTCATGTGCAGACCAGTATGACTATTGTGAAATATATTTCCTAACAAGGCTTCAGATGGAAACATCAACTTTATTTCGCAGACAAATTGACATTTGAAAAAATTATACAAATATTTTCAATTTTATTAAAATATTGTGGTAAGTAGGTAATAGTTGGTAGAATCAGTTTCTTGTAACATAGAGATCCCAAGCATTTCAAAAGCTAACTACAAATTATTGCAATTCTAAATGGGATCGTATTGCAAGACATTCGATTGTGTGGAAAATGATTCGTTGAGCTGGCTACCAGGCTACATACGACATTCACCATTCGGTTTAAAACGTTCATCAATCAATTAGCTATTATAGGGTCGAAACTATCCACCAATTACAAAATCTATGTATATTTCGTAATAACCACTATAACAAATATTACAATAATTAAATTTTTGGAACTTAAGGATTAAGTTGAGCAGGATTAATTATCCACAACGCATCATCAAATTATGAGTATAATAAATAATTAATACAATTTTTTGGGGGTTTGGTTACATATTTGGTTAGACGCCACATTTATGTACATAACAGCATATTCATAAATGTTTTCGAAAAGACCCAAGCATGCAACCAATTGTGTTAAGCTATATCGTGAGGATATGATACCCATATGTTTTGCAATTAAATTTTTAATTTGTAAAGGTACGCCTATGTAATTCGTAACTAGTGCTTTGTACTCTCATGCTGGCATCTAAGAACAATCCTCAAATGATTTTTAATATTAATCGAAACGTAAAACACTTCGAACGTAAAATATTTCGATTAATATTTAAAATCATTTAAAGATTGTTCGTAGATGCCAGCATAACGGAACAGAGCACTAGTGTAACGAAGAATTAATTCCAAATTTCAATGTTTAAGGCGATTGACGAGCACTTGTCATATGTCGTTGGATTCGTTTAACTGTCTACTAGTAATGTTATGAATATCAAACCAATTCTATGACGTTGAATGGAATTCCGATGATTTGAGTACTACCATATACGCGATTCATGGGTGCCTATTGTGTAACGAACAATTAATTCCAAATTTCAATCTTAAACAACACACCAAAGACATATGACAAGTGCTCGTCAATCGCCTTAAACATTGAAATTTGGAATTAAATCTTCGTTAGACAATAGCCACCCATGAATCGCTTATACGGTAGTACTCAAATCGTCATATTTCCTTTCAACGTCATAGAGTTAGCTCGATATTCATAATATTAGTAGTAGACACTTAAGCGAATCCAACCACATATGACAAGTGCTCGTCAATCGCATTAAACATTGAAATTGGGAATTAATTGTTCGTTACACAATAGACACCCATGAATCGCTTATACGGTAATAGGATGATTTGATCGTATTTCCTTTCAACGTCATATAATTGTTTTGATATTTGTACAGATTATTAGATTATTTCTGAAATTTTTTTTGCTAATGAACGTTCTTTAACTGCTTCAGTATTTTCTATTAACATTTACAATTATTATGAATATTAAAATTCATTATAGCGAGACTATTAACTAATACATTCTCACGACAAAAGTTAGAACAAATTTAGGACATACTTCACATTCGTATATCGGTTCATCTGTAGTTGTTTTAATCTCCAAATGTTCCAAATGTTCTTCCAAATGTTGGTCACGTATTTCAATATTATTTACTAGAATAGATGTTTTTGCTTTTAGAGGGATCCTGGTGTCCGGTTTTATGGTTATGATATTATTCTTTCTGTCTATTAATGCTTCTAGTTTCTTTAATGTGTCATCTCTTATTATTCCGTCGAATGTATTTAGCCCAGGCAGGACATAAAAGTTCAGCAGAATGTCATTGCCAAGTTTCTTGAAGAATTGAGTTGATAGCTTTTGTTGAACCCTGACGTCACCTTCCGCTGATCGAATGTTGAATGGTTTGTCGATCAGTTTGACATTTCGGGCGACTTATAACTTGCAATGCTTTAATAAGTTTACAATGAAAATTTTACGAAACCTTACTAAAATTTTGTTACATTTACGAAAAAAATTGCGATGTAAAATTTGTAAAAAAACAGAATTATTTTTTTGAGTGTACTTTTTTTAGTATAAATTTTAAATTGTCATTCAAATATAAAATTCAGAAATTTTACTGTTTTCCTGTTGAAAATTTTCTGTAACATAACGACAAACTTAAATTTAGGACCCACAATTTGGAAAATTCTGAAGATTTTTTAAAAGAAATTTAATACTGGTGGTTTATGGTATCCATCAGAATTTTAATATTATCAAAGTCTATTTGATTTACTTAATTAAACCTTTTATAATTTAATTAATACAGTATTTGAGTAAATAGAATTTGGCAATACCTTAAAATTATTGTTAATTAAAATTTCAGACTGCCGAATGCATATACAAATTTTAATTACCGCCTATTCGCAATAAACCACAATCCACAAAAATTCCAAATTTGACTTTATAATTTATTTCAAAAGTGATGAAATTCACATTTTATAGTAAAATTGATTATTATTAAAATTCCTTATATACGACCTTCATGGTACGATTAATTTAATTTATGAATGAATATGTTGTTTACAAAATTAACACATTTTAGAGTAATTATGTTATCTCCAGCCACAAATGTTTCACTCATTCGTAACGGCAACACCAAGATAAGAAACTTTAATATTTTTTTCTGGAGAAAAATTAAACTTCAAGACCTAATTGTGAAATATAATCGAAACGATCCAATAAAATACTTCGGAAAATCCAAATTATTAAATTACTTTTGATCACACCCAAACCATACCAAATTAAATCATTCTTATGTTAAACTTTGCATAAATCGGTTGATATGCTAATTACTAATCAATAATGTCTAATCTAGATTGTGCAAATCAGGCATACCATTGTGATTACTCATTACTACCAAAACACGTAAGATAACAAATATCAGTACATATAAGCATAAACGTTTCTAATAACTGTCTTACTTCATTAGATCGTAGTTCACATTTTAAAACATTTGCAATTACACGAAATAAAGCAAGTTGCCCTCGTTTGTAAATCATGGCACGCTGCTTCTTTAACTCGTTCAGTGAGCAAAAAAATTGCATATCGCCTTGGTTGTCGCCCAAACGCACAAATCGAACAAATCAATCGACCATTTTCATATTCACAACTACACGGCACTGATTTCACTCTCTTCAATTACCAACCATTTCTATTGAAATTCCAGCGTTACATTACTCGAGTACATTTCTGCGAGTGTGCCGTTACATTTAACCAAATTCTTGAGTGTTTAATAATTTTAGAAAATTTGGAGTCGCTTGAACTCGATATCTCGCATACGAATACGATTCATGAAGTGTCTCGATTTCTCGATATGAATTACGCGGTACTTTTAAAAAATCTGAGCAAAGTGAAAATTTTAACGGTGAACGGTCATTCTGAAAACGCAAATTTTTTACTAAGTAAATGTTGTAATTTGGATAATTTATCTTATATAAATCAGTGGACGGATGCGACGGTTGGTGATTTAATATACGAGGGAATGATCGGAGCGATGAATCAGTGGGCGGGCGGTGTAAATTTAAAATATTTACAAATTGTTGATGAAAATTCTGCCTCGCGTTTTACATTTTTAGAAATTTTTGGTGTACTCCATAACGTGCAGCTAAAATGTTTGGACTTAACGTACTTTGGGAATGCTGATAGTGATTTTGTTGATCAATTTTTTGGTGGATTACCACAAGTGTTTGCAAGCGTATGACAAATTTACGCAAGTTGAAAGTGTCTATCTTAAGAAAGAGTTGTAAAATTGGTATTATTGGAAATCTTATAAATCTTGAGGAACTGGTAATAGCCGCAAACGATTTAGCTGTATCCGAAATCATCGCATTGCATTTAAATAAAATGATTATTAATCACAAGTGTTTAACGAGGTTGTGTCAAAATTTCAAACATTTAAAGGATTTACAAATTACCATACATTTAGCAGACAGTCAGCTGATATATAAAAATTTAACAAAACTAAAGAAATTGTGCCTTAAATGGCATGAAAATGGCTAGAAAAATGGGGATTGTGACGGAGCTGATAAATTGTGTGCTGATGTTCGAATTTTCAGTTATGGACTTGAAAAGAATGGAGAAATAATAATGCTAAATTCTTTTCGGGCGGTAGATAGTTCTTGTAGGAAGAGAAGTTGTTCAACAATCTTTGTAGAAGTGGTATTTTTGAGTGAAAATATAAAAAAGGAAACAATAAACAGTAAATGTGTAAAATGCTTTAATTTCAGAAATTTGTGTTTTATTGTTCCTGGAATTTGCTTGTGTTCCGTTGAGATTTTTATTTGTTCGTCTCGCTATAATAATTTGATTTTAAAATTGTACATTGTTCTGAATACTAATGCTTCTCTTATGTTTGTTTATATTTTTTCAGAAAATGATTCCCTAGTGGTAGTGCATTGTTCCATTTAGACTTCCTCGTTTGATTCCATTCGCTTTCTCTGGAGTATATTTTTAGTATTGCACGTCATCTCATATAATTTTGCCAATACCGTACCATCGTTTTGTAATATAGTGCACTGCCTTGATGGTGCTGATTTTTTTTTCAATATACGCGGCTGTTTTTCTTAACACAACACTAGTTACGATATCGAATTTCGTTTTGAAATAAAATCCAAAAGAATTTTTGGAATATTGTGCTTTAGATCCAGTCGAAAAATCGAGGCGTACCTAACCACTTAATTTATCCATAACGCAAACTTTCAGTCATTCGAGGATCATTACTGTGTTTTCAAGAACTTCGTATTTGATCAATAAATTCTAAGCGTTTACAGAAATTTATCATTAAATGTTTCAAATGATTTATGCTACACTCTTATTTCATTCAAAACTCTCCATCTCCGTCTTCTGTGCTATATGTTTTCTAATAGTGAACGAAATGTATTAGGTACAACAGCTAAACACTTCAAATTAAAAAGGTTTAAGGTTGGTAAATTTTATTTTCCATTTGCTTACTCTTGATAACTCTCGAAAAAGTAGAAAAGGTGCCATAGTGTGCAAGGTTTCGCCTAATATATATTTTTGCGCGCCTAGTTAATATTTTTTTGTAAACTAGCACTTTACTTGTTCAAAAATCGGAAATAATGAACCAATTCTGAAAAAATGCTATCGCTGTAACTTTAAGATGCTTACATAGAAAAAGATACTGTGTACTATAAAATGTTATTCTCAAACTGTGAACTTTTCGCCGCTGTAAATCAATTCGTAATGAAATCGCCGCTTTATCAAATCCGATAGCGGAACTCGAATATTAACATAACCTCGCGTTATAAATAAAATTTACGGTGTACGTGTATCATAAAAATATTGAATTTTATGTAAATTAATTAAGAAAGAAATAAACATGGGAGAGGTATTTTACAGTGTTGTCAAACAACATATTTGTACAGTTGGCGACATTCGTTTGTGTACCTTAACAATATTTTTGTTCCTTTATATATCGTAGACAAACTTTTTGTTTTCGAGTGTACGTATAAATTTTTATTATAAACATTTAGGCGTAAATAAGAAAAGCAAAAATTTTTATAAATTTAATGAAAAACATCAAAAACTACATTCGGCATTAGCTTCAACTTTTGCTGGTACAGACATGCTATTAATAACAATATAGGTATGTGGAAACGGGAAGTTATTCACTCTCAAAGTTTTGATACTCGTATGTAACTTTACGTCAACAAAATTGGTGCTGCTCATACACATCCAATTGAAAACCGGGAAAAATTTTAGATGGCCAATATAAATGGACTTTCCATATAAATTTTGATGAAATGATTAAATTTATAATATACCACCAACCTCGTTATGATCAAAACGCGTCTTTATAGTTTAACTGGGTGAAAAACATCCCATAAATCACATCCAAAAATAACGTTTCTGATCTCTGTCTTATTCAACATAGTAAATAATGTTATGATTGGATTAAATGCAGTCACATTCAACTGACAACAGAAATAGTTGTCTCACAATTCGCTATACTTTTCAGGGTTTCAGAAAGAAATTTAGTTAGAATCATATCTCCAATTTGTCGGTATAATCATAATCAACTAAGAAATGCCAAAGTGGTCACATATTTAATTTTCATCAGTGTCAGGTCGCTAAAATTCAGAATTACATCTGGAAATCACTTTAAGCCCGAATTTTTGTTTTAACTATCTAAGATCAGTATACATATTTTAAACGTCTATGTCACTGACTGACTCACTCGAGAACGCACAGGGTGACCAAAAAATTCGTCCGGATGATTTTTTTTTTTCAAAGTTTCGTCAAGAAAATACACCAAAAAGCAACAACAATGCAATCGTAAAATCGAATGATGCACACACAAACACACACATGGCAAGAGAACTACTTGAGTCGGATGAAGCATGGGAGCGATGCTTACAGACGGTGGAGCATACTTGATGCCTAAGCAATTGCGAGAGATGTTCGCTTACATTTGTATTTTTTTGCCAACCCGCTCAACCCCTCAAATTATGGCAGGGTCATCTAGGAGATTTTATACTCGACTACATGCGACAACACAGTGAATCTATATCGATCAGCTCGGCTCTTCATGATATCAATTTTGTTCGCAAGCAGCACGAAATGTCATGAGGTCCAATTGGTTTGCCTGTTCCAAGCGGTAACTCACCCGAAGAAGATCAAATTTATTATCAAGAAGAAGTAGAAGCACGATTGCAGGTCGAACAAATTGGAAAGCTGAATGAAGTCCAGCTTGCGACATACATCACAATTATGATTGCAGTTGAAATAAATCACGCACAATGTAAGCTCTTTTTTATCGATGGTCCCGGTGGCTCAGGCAAGACCTTCTTACGCACAACTTTAATGGCAAACTTTCAAGGTGAAGGAAAAATTGTGCTGCCATTTGCAACAACCGGAATAGCAGCCACTATGCTTACGGGATAACGCACGATTCATAGTGGATTTAAACTTCCAGTGCCACTTCTTGATAATTCCATCTCATCAATGAGAATGACATCACCAGAAGCTGCAATTTTGCGTGAGGCTGCTCTTATTGTTATCGATAAAATTACAATACTTCCTAAGAATGGTCTCCGCTGCATTGATAAGCTCTTGCGAAATGTGATGGGAAATGACGTTAGCTTTGGAGGTAAAGTTTTGGTCCTTGGCGGTGATTTTCGTCAGACGCTACCAGTCGTTCAAAGAGGAACGCGCACTGAACGCAATGGCGATAAACTAGGCGCAAGGCCAGTATTTTAATAACGTTGGAATTCATCTTTGTTTTTAAAGAAATCCTATGGCGCCGGTATCGATCGGGTTAATATTTTCAGTTTTCAAGACCTATAGGACTAGTTGATCGGGAAGAAACTTCATGCCTAAGCCTTTTCTACAAATTAGGATTCCAGTGAATTTTAGCAGAAATCGGTCCATTGGAAGTATCAGCTTCCACAGGAGTTGTATCTTTCTTTGCATGTATTTTGAAAAGAGTATCAGTTACGGGAAAAACGGTTATGAACTAACAGATTCTAAACTAATTTTGTATCAATACCGGTTCATATCAGTTTTCCAAAATTTAAGCGCAAATGACAAATTTTGTCATGCAATAAAACTTCATACTTTTTCCATATATTGGGAAATCCATGCGAAATGTGGTGGACATCTATGTGCCAGAACTGGCAGCTTCCGTATAGCAGATATATGGTAGGTGCAATTTTTCGCTTTAGAGATTAAGTGTGTTTTGTATTCAAGATGTATTGTATATATTTTGGGTCCTCCAAATGCTTTTCAATTCTCTGCACTAATAATTGAAGTAGATTGGCGAAAAAAATTTTAATCATACAAGTCGATTCGTGAGATGTCAATGGTACTGACTGTAATCGGTTAAGGAATCTAGATTAAGTTCCTCATTTTTATCAGTATATCAATAACTTGGTCCTGCGGATCGAAATTAATTGTTTCCTAATTTCAAAGATAATAAATAAAATACAATGCAATACAGTTTTTATAGATCCGGAGGTCAGCTTCTTCCCCATAATATGCCATAATGAAATAAGCTTATTTATAAAATTTTAATTCAAATTCCATTTCTAAAATCTATATTATGCATCCATATAATACGAGTAAGTATGATTTTGTCTGTACGTAACGTAAGCAATAAATAAGTGTAAAATTCAGAAAATTTGTGATTGTTAAATGCACAATACATGGTCTATATATCAAATAATAAAGGCATAAAACGCATAAAATTTTGATAACAATAGACATTTATAATGAAATTTTATTATTTACTATTTTGAGCTATACGTACGAGCATAATATGTTGTATACATAAAGGACTTATATAGATCAACACAATATAAAAAATATATTCTGTACTGTCCACCCACAGTTCAGTGCAGAATATGCATGTGTAACAGCAGAAATAATTTGGATATGCATGATTTCATGTTTCGTAATTAAATTTATTTATTCTTTTGTAACTTTTTTTTATTGAATTTTGTGTGCTCAAGTTTTAACTTTAAATTTAAAATGCAATCGAAATGCTGTTTAACATCCCAAAATTGCGGTATCTGCATATAAATTGGTAAAAAATCAATACCCACAAAATTTGCAAATTAATTATTCTATTTACAAAATACTAATTCGGAACTATTGATTGCCAATTATTGATTTGTAAACCAAAAAATGTAAATTTTTCTAATAAATAAATAATTATTGTCGTATTCATAAATTATAGGATTTTAATTTGTATACACACACAACTAATTTTTAATAATATATTACTGAAAATAAAGGTAAATTTAATAATTACATATTTATTGTTGACATTAGAAATTATGTAATTAATTTTTTTATTTTTGTAGAATTGGTTTAATTATATTTGAAATATATTGTGGTTTAGCAAGGGTGCATATTTAAACACACTTCAACTTAATGATCACGAATCAATATCAACATAACAACAGTCGTCGTCCAATAGTTACCTATTAACAGTCCTCATCCCATATAATAGAATAAGAAAAAATTTAACAGCTTCCAGCGCTACAACGGTAGTTTTGAGTACTAAAGTTCTCCGTTTTCCCACATGCCTTAAAACCTTTTCAATGATGTACGATTTGCAAATAGAGGTTGTTGTCAAAATAAACATGGCCGACAATATCAGAAAATT
The DNA here is from genome assembly GCA_963691935.1 of Nephrotoma guestfalica. Taxonomy (NCBI): domain Eukaryota; kingdom Metazoa; phylum Arthropoda; class Insecta; order Diptera; family Tipulidae; genus Nephrotoma; species Nephrotoma guestfalica. The sequence goes on from OY829913.1 coordinate 266,760,847, forward strand.
TACTTAACTAGGACTAGAAACCTAGATATAGTTTCGCAAATTGGATTCAATTAATTTAAATTGTTGTGATATTGACTTGTATGTGAATCACAGTAAGTTTGTTGTATTTGTCAGAAATAGTTGTTGTTGTCAATATAAACATGGCCGATAATATCAGAAAATTTACTTAACTAGGAATTGAAACCTAGATATAATTTCGCAAATTGGATTAAATCGATTCAAATTGTTGGGATATTGGACTTGTATGTGAATCACAGTAAGTTTGTTGTATTTGTCAGAAATAGTTGTTGTTGTCAAGATAAACATGGCCGATAATATCAGAAAATTTACTTAACTAGGACTAGAAACCTAGATATAATTTCGTAAATTGGATTAAATCGATTCAAATTGTTGGGATATCGACTTGTATGTGAATCACAGTAAGTTTGTTGTATTTGTCAGAAATAGTTGTTGCTGTCAAAATAAACATGGCCGACAATATCAGAAAATTTTCTTAGCAAGGAATAGAAACTTAATAAAATTAGACAAATTGGATTAAATCAATTCAAATTGTTCGGATATTGACTTGTATGTGAATCGCAGTAAGTTTGTTGTATTTGTCAGAAATAGTTGTTGTTGTCAAGATAAACATGGCCGACAATATCAGAAAATTTACTTAACTAGGACTAGAAACCTAGATATAATTTCGCAAATTGGATTAAATCAATTCAAATTGTTGGGATATTGACTTGTATGTGAATCGCAGTAAGTTTGTTGTATTTGTCAGAAATAGTTGTTGTTGTCAAAATAAACATGGCCGATAATATCAGAAAATTTACTTAACTAGGACTAGAAACCTAGAAATAATTTCGTAAATTGGATTAAATCGATTCAAATTGTTGGGATATCGACTTGTATGTGAATCACAGTAAGTTTGTTGTATTTGTCAGAAATAGATGTTGTTGTCAATATAAACATGGCCGATAATATCAGAAAATTTACTTAACTAGGAATTGAAACCTAGATATAATTTCGCAAATTGGATTAAATCGATTCAAATTGTTGGGATATTGGACTTGTATGTGAATCACAGTAAGTTTGTTGTATTTGTCAGAAATAGTTGTTGTTGTCAAGATAAACATGGCCGATAATATCAGAAAATTTACTTAACTAGGACTAGAAACCTAGATATAATTTCGCAAATTGGATTAAATCAATTCAAATTGTTGGGATATTGACTTGTATGTGAATCACAGTAAGTTTGTTGTATTTGTCAGAAATAGATGTTGTTGTCAATATAAACATGGCCGATAATATCAGAAAATTTACTTAACTAGGAATTGAAACCTAGATATAATTTCGCAAATTGGATTAAATCAATTCAAATTGTTGGGATATCGACTTGTATGTGAATCGCAGTAAGTTTGTTGTATTTGTCAGAAATAGTTGTTGTTGTCAAGATTAACATGGTCGATAATATCAGAAAATTTACTTAACTAGGAATTGAAACCTAGATATAATTTCGCGAATTGGATTAAATCGATTCAAATTGTTGGGATATTGGACTTGTATGTGAATCACAGGAAGTTTGTTGTATTTGTAAGAAATAGTTGTTGTTTTCAAGAAAAACATGGCCGATAATATCAGAAAATTTACTAAACTAGGACTAGAAACCTAGATATAATTTCGCTAATTGGATTAAATTACTTTAAATAGTTGGGATATTGACTTGTATGTGAATCACAGTTAGTTTGTTGTATTTGTCGGAAATAGTTGTTGTTGTCAAAATAAACATGGCCGATAATATCAGAAAATTTACTAAACTAGGACTTGAAACCTAGATTTTGTTTCGCAAATTGGATTAAATCGGTTCAAATTGTTGGGATATTGACTTGTATGTGAATCACAGAAAGTTTGTATTATTTGTCAAAAATAGTTGTAGTTGTCAAGATAAACATGGCCGATAATATCAGAAAATTTACTTACCTAGGACTAGAAATCTAGATATAATTTCGCTAATTGGATTAAATCGTTCCAAATTGTTGGGATATTGACTTGTATGTGAATCGCAGTAAGTTTGTTGTATTTGTCGGAAATAGTTGTTGTTGTCAAAATAAACATGGCCGATAATATCAGAAAATTTACTTAACTAGGACTTGAAACCTAGATATTGTTTCGCAAATTGGATTAAATCGGTTCAAATTGTTGGGATATTGACTTGTATGTGAATCACAGAAAGTTTGTTGTATTTGTCGGAAATAGTTGTTGTTGTCAAAATAAACATGGCCGATAATATCAGAAAATTTACTTAACTAGGACTAGAAACCTAGATATAATTTCGTAATTGGATTAAATCGATCCAAATTGTTGGGATATTGACTTGTATGTGAATCGCAGTAAGTTTGTTGTATTTGTCGGAAATAGTTGTTGTTGTCAAAATAAACATGGCCGATAATATCAGAAAATTTACTTAACCAGGACTAGAAACCTAGATATAATTTCGCAAATTGGATTAAATGGATTCAATTTATTTTAATAATGACTAGTATGTAAATCACAGTAAGTTTGTTGTATTTGTCGGAAATAGTTGTTGTTGTCAAAATAAACATGGCCGACAATATCAGGAAATTTTCTTAGCAAGGAATAGAAACTTAATAAAATTAGACAAATTGGATTAAATCAATTCAAATTGTTCGGATATTGACTTGTATGTGAATCGCAGTAAGTTTCTTGTATTTGTCAGAACTAGTTGTTATTGTCAAAATAAACATGGCCGACAATATCAGAAAATTTCCTTAACTAGGACTAGAAACCTAGATATAATTTTGCAAATTAGATTAAATCGGTTCAAATTGGTAGGATATTGACTTGTATGTGAATCGCAGTAAGTTTGTTGTATTTGTCGGAAATAGTTGTTGTTGTCAAAATAAACATGGCCGATAATATCAGAAAATTTGCTTAACTAGGACTAGAAACCTAGATATAATTTCGCAAATTAGATTAAATCGGTTCAAATTGTTGGGATATCGACTTGTATGTGAATCGCGGTAAGTTTGTTGTATTTGTCAGAAATAGTTGTTGTTGTCAAAATAAACATGGCCGACAATATCATAGAATTTACTTAACTAGGACTAGAAACCTAGATATAATTTCGCAAATTGGATTAAATTAGTTTTAATTGTTCAGATATTGACTTGTATGTGAATCGCAGTAAGTTTGTTGTATTTGTCGGAAATAGTTGTTGTTGTCAAAATAAACATGGCCGATAATATCAGAAAATTTGCTTAACTAGGACTAGAAACCTAGATATAATTTCGCAAATTAGATTAAATCGGTTCAAATTGTTGGGATATCGACTTGTATGTGAATCGCGGTAAGTTTGTTGTATTTGTCAGAAATAGTTGTTGTTGTCAAAATAAACATGGCCGACAATATCATAGAATTTACTTAACTAGGACTAGAAACCTAGATATAATTTCGCAAATTGGATTAAATTAGTTTTAATTGTTCAGATATTGACTTGTATGTGAATCGCAGTAAGTTTGTTGTATTTGTCAGAAATAGTTGTTATTGTCAAGATAAACATGGCCGATAATATCAGAAAATTTACTTAACTAGGACTAGAAACCTAGATATAATTTCGCAAATTGGATTAAATCGATTCAAATTGGTAGGATATTGACTTGTATGTGAATCACAGTAAGTTTGTTGTATTTGTCAGAAATAGTTGTTGTTGTCAAAATAAACATGGCCGATAATATCAGAAAATTTGCTTAACTAGGACTAGAAACCTAGATATAATTTCGCAAATTGGATTAAATCGATTCAATTACTTGGGATTTTGACTTGTATGTGAATCGCGGTAAGTTTGTTGTATTTGTCAGAAATAGTTGTTGTTGTCAAAATAAACATGGCCGACAATATCATAGAATTTACTTAACTAGGACTAGAAACCTAGATATAATTTCGCGAATTGGATTAATTCGATTCAAATTGGTAGGATATTGACTTGTATGTGAATCGCGGTAAGTTTGTTGTATTTGCCAGAAATAGTTGTTGTTGCCAAAATAAACATGGCCGATAATATCAGAAAATTTACTGAACTAGGACTAGAAACCTAGATATAATTTCGCAAATTGGATTAAATGGATTCAATTTATTTTGATAATGACTAGTATGTAAATCACAGTAAGTTTGTTGTATTTGTCGGAAATAGTTGTTGTTGTCAAAATAAACATGGCCGATAATATCAGAAAATTTGCTTAACTAGGACTAGAAACCTAGATATAATTTCGCAAATTGGATTAAATGGATTCAATTTATTTTGATAATGACTTGTATGTAAATCACAGTAAGTTTGTTGTATTTGTCGGAAATAGTTGTTGTTGTCAAAATAAACATGGCCGATAATATCAGAAAATTTGCTTAACTAGGACTAGAAACCTAGATATAATTTCGCAAATTGGATTAAATCGATTCAATTTATTTTGATAATGACTTGTATGTAAATCACAGTAAGTTTGTTGTATTTGTCAGAAATAGTTGTTGTTGTCAAAATAAACATGGCCGATGATATCAGAAAATTTACTTAACTAGGACTAGAAACCTAGATATAATTTCGCAAATTGGATTAATTCGATTCAAATTGGTAGGATATTGACTTGTATGTGAATCGCGGTAAGTTTGTTGTATTTGTCAGAAATAGTTGTTGTTGTCAAAATAAACATGGCCGACAATATCAAAGAATTTACTTAACTAGGACTAGAAACCTAGATATAATTTCGCAAATTGGATTAAATCGATTCAAATTGGTAGGATATTGACTTGTATGTGAATCACAGTAAGTTTGTTGTATTTGTCAGAAATAGTTGTTGTTGTCAAAATAAACATGGCCGATAATATCAGAAAATTTGCTTAACTAGGACTAGAAACCTAGATATAATTTCGCAAATTGGATTTAATCGATTCAATTACTTGGGATTTTGACTTGTATGTGAATCACGGTAAGTTTGTTGTATTTGTCAGAAATAGTTGTTGTTGTCAATATAAACATGGCCGACAATATCAGAAAATTTACTTAACTAGGGCTAGAAACCTAGATATAATTCCGCAAATTGGATTAAATCGATTCAAATTGTTGGAATATTGACTTGTATGTGAATTGCAGTAAGTTTGTTGTATTTGTCAGAAATAATTGTTGTTGTCAAAATAAACATGGCCGATAATATCAGAAAATTTACTTAACTAGGACTAGAAACCTAGATATAATTTCGCAAATTGGATTAATTCGATTCAAATTGGTAGGATATTGACTTGTATGTGAATCACAGTAAGTTTGTTGTATTTGTCAGAAATAGTTGTTGTTGTCAAAATAAACATGGCCGATAATATCAGAAAATTTACTTAACTAGGACTAGAAACCTAGATATAATTTCGCAACTTGGATTAGATCGATTCAATTTGTTGGGATATCGACTTGTATGTGAGACGCAGTAGCTTTGTTGTAGTTGTCAGAAATAGTTGTTGTTGTCAAAATAAACATGGCCGACAATATCAGAAAATTTTCTTAGCAAGGAATAGAAACTTAATAAAATTAGACAAATTGGATTAATTCGATTCAAATTGGTAGGATATTGACTTGTATGTGAATCACAGTAAGTTTGTTGTATTTGTCAGAAATAGTTGTTGTTGTCAAAATAAACATGGCCGATAATATCAGAAAATTTACTTAACTAGGACTAGAAACCTAGATATAATTTCGCGAAATGGATTAAGTCGATTCAAATTGGTAGGATATTGACTTGTATGTGAATCACAGTAAGTTTGTTGTATTTGTCAGAAATAGTTGTTGTTGTCAAAATAAACATGGCCGATAATATCATAAAATTTACTTAACTAGGGCTAGAAACCTAGATATAATTCCGCAAATTGGATTACATCGATTCAAATTGTTGGAATATTGACTTGTATGTGAATTGCAGTAAGTTTGTTGTATTTGTCAGAAATAATTGTTGTTGTCAAAATAAACATGGCCGATAATATCAGAAAATTTGCTTAACTAGTACTAGAAACCTAGATATAATTTCGCAAATTGGATTAGATCGATTCAATTTGTTGGGATATCGACTTGTATGTGAATCGCAGTAAGTTTGTTGCATTTGTCAGAAATAATTGTTGTTGTCAATATAAACATGGCCGACAATATCAGAAAATTTACTTAACTAGGACTAGAAACCTAGATATGATTTCACAAATTGGATTAATTCTATTCAAATTGGTAGGATATTGACTTGTATGTGAATCACAGGAAGTTTATTGTATTTGCCGGAAATAGTTGTTGTTGTCAAAATAAACATGGCCGATAATATCAGAAAATGCACTAAGTGATGACTAAGTGTTGGTGAATAGTAATCAACTATTCGTCCTTATCCAGAAAAATCTTTAGAAGGAAACGAGAAGTTATTCGTGGATGGACATTGATATCACTTCAAATTTAGTTGAGTGCAAACATATTACATATATAGCTTTTAAATTTCCACATTTCTTAAAATTAAATTTATTAAAATGGAAAAACCATTTTACTTTAATTTTACTTTTGTTGTTGTTGTATTTAAAAATTTTCTAAAGAAATAAATTTTTTAATAAAATTATATGATTGCTAATGTCGAAATACCCTAAAGGCATTTTCCATTAAAATAGAGCTTTTTGCAATTTTTTGCTCGTTGCTTTGTGATAAACATATTCCACGAGCTTTTTGTGATTTTTTATTTTTATTTTTTATTTTAAAGTACGATAAAATGTTTTTTACTTTTATATGGATAAATAATAATGAAATTCATATTTTATTCATTTTTAATATTTAAAAAAAATGATGAATGGCGTTTTGTAATTTTTTTTCAGTTGCAGGTTGTGATTTATAGTAAATGAGCCATAAATTAGTAATGTAGAGCGTGGATTTTTGTTATAAATTTATACATACGGTATTAAATACTGATGTACTCAGTATATTGTGCATAGAAACACAATTCCAATAAAAAATATATATTTCTATTTGAAAATGCAATTGTTAACAAGGTTCCTTCTTCTTTTTCAGGTTAGTACGAGTTTCTGTGGGATAATTTGTGTGAGTATTGTACTATTTTTGTATGTGAATGCGAAGTGATTGAATTGTTACAGAACCTTTATTATATGCAACCTAATCAAATTATGTTGAGACATCTTAAGGTTACAGCAAATTATGCTGACAAAGAAGAAGTTAAAGCTATTATTACAAACTATACGCCATTCGGTATAGTATGGGTTAAAATTAGGTCTGCTGTACTCATAATTTGCTACTGTTGCTGTTCTCGACAGTTTAATAAAGTTTCAGAAAGTGGTTAGAAACATAGAAAGGATTTTTCTAAGCCAGACAGTCCAATCAATACAGCAGAAAAATCGACAAGACTTCGTTTTTACTTTTCTCAGTACTCGTTATTTATTCCTAGGGTTTCTTTCTATATGCTTCTACTGATTTTCTGCTTGTATAATATTTGTGGCTTTGTAGAAAGCTTTCCTACCTATTTTCTAGATGTTCCGATTCCTCCGATCAGGTGTATTGGAGTTTGCTTTACTCAAAATTTTACTTCAAGGCAAGCAGTGTTCGAAGGAAGGCTGCAAGCGTTAAACACGCTTACACACAATACTGCCGGATCCTTTCATTCATTAATTAACAGTTTTATTTGCATTTCGCTATGTAACCCCAGTATGTCCTTATCTTATATTCTTAATGGCATTCTGAGTAGTAAGGTGAATGTCAAGATAAACGGTTAAGTATTTTAGTGGTCAGACGCGCTCAACTCCTAATTATTTGAAGAATACAATCTCAGACAAAAGTCACAAAATTTTTGATTATTTTCTTCTAATATTTCGAACTTCTTAGTTTGATGAACTGATTGGTTTTAAATATGTATTCAAAAAATGATTCACACACTTTACTGGTGTTTGCGCCGTCGCGAATTGTGTCGTGTATTCGTGTCACAAAAATTTTTAAATTATTTTTCACAGCAGCGGTCTAATTAATTTTTCCAGATTTCATTGACCATATAATTGCCTACCTTTTCATTTTAAGGCCACATATTTCATTGTAAATTATCCCAAGTCCTTAGAATTAAACTAAAGCCCCTTCCAGCTATCGAGGTATCTTCGGTTTGATACCGGTTAATCTGAATTATTAAAACATCTTGAATTATCTTGTAAGGTAATTTTTTAAACATCGGCCATTTATAGCAAACAAACGGAGTTCGTTTCATCGTTAATTGAGCCTCACAACTGGCTCAGTTTCATTTAAATTAAACATCTTCCAGATTTCATAACATGTTCCATTAAAATTGACATATTTTACCATACAATCCATGTTTCATCCTAGTTGATACAGAAGTGGTTAGTCCCATTAAAATTGACCAACAACAAAATTTGAAAAAATAATCGAAATCAGCCGGAGCTGAATTTTTTTCGTCCAAGTCGCTTGAGGCAGATATCACACCTGGAACTCAAACTAAAAACTCCATTGAATTTATTTGTTTTTCTCTATGCCTGACACTTGCAAGGAAAGCGTCATTTAGATAGTCTTGAAATTAAATTTGATTTTACAAATGGAGTTCCATCAAAGTCGACTAAAAATATCAAAGTTCCTTTCTAGTTAATCATTTTCTGTTTGTTCTTCCGTGAATTCCAAAATATAGTCCAAATATGCGTTTTGATTGCATATCCAAAGAACTATAACATAATTTCGTGTGCCGAACCGATTTAAGGTTTAATACTCTTCCAGTCTAGATTCGAAGAATCAGTGTTGTTATCAATATCCTTAGTGCAGCTTGGCCGTCTGATGCAATATAGATAATAAGCGACCTCCACGGTCAGTTTCAATCACAAGGCCAGCAAAATTCAAACTCGTTTTACGACTTAAATAGACTTAGATTTTCCAAATTTTCAAATATATATTTGATGTTTCTCTGACTTTACATTATGACTTTGTTCCTATATTTTTGATTAAAACTGTAACATTGTATTTGATCAACTTAAATTCGTATTGTAACCACACATTTTACTATGAAAACATCCGTAAATATTTTGTATGAAGCTTTACTAAAGTTTATATTAATTTTTGCTCTCGTTAGCTGCTTTGAATCAAACTGATTCATGATGATACGGTTTCCGTAGAAAATAGAACGGACAAGTAGTCCCGTATTTTTGGTAAATTTAAAATTGCTGTCTCGTGAAAAGAACGTAATCAATTTACTTAGGACGTGCCGATAAATCATTTTCGTAACACCAGGCTATGATTATTTTAATCGTCACTTGCGTGTGGTTTCATAGAACATACGTATATTTGACATCAAGTATTAGGATCAGTTCATCAACATCTATCGGTTAACTGGAATAACAACTAGTTGATAACATGGTACCACAGGAAAGAAATGAGACTCCTACCCGTCAACATCCATTGCGACAAGTCACAATAGTCATAGTCCCACCCAAGTTACCGGTTATTTCCTGAACCTAAGAATGACCCCACACCGAGATTATAGGACTGGAATGTTCTTAGGTCAAATCGTCAGTTTTATTACCGATATTTTAATTTACCCAGCGACCTTAGGACGCAGCATCAACAGATTTAACCTTTTGGTTTGCATATTGTTATGAAAACAGGAAACGATAGACTTATAGGCCGAAAACTTTAAGCAAGGATTAAACTCGGCTTTCCATCTTTTAGACTAAAAACCACGTTTAGGTTCTCCCACGTTTGCGAAACGTACTCTAAAGGGGAACAAGCTCTGACTATTTTATAACGTAGTCTAAAATAAATTTGAGTTTCTCTTTAGATGAGACTTGGTTTTTGGTCAATGGGTAAATTTTATTGTATTGCTTCGGGATTCCAACTTCCTGGGAAATGGGTATCCAATGAAAGATCTAGTTTCCTGGCTGTTTTTCGTAAAAGCCCCAATTATCTTCAGTAATGTTTTGATAGTGAGTTTTTGATCACCACATAGAATTTTCTAGAGTGGGTATAATTGCTGAGAGACTACCTATCGCCTCACAGAAAAAGCTTATTTACAAAATTTGTTCATTCGGATACTTTTTTATACTCTCTCTGAGAGGATCTAGATAAGTCCCGGAACCCTGTTTCACAATAATCTCTGGCTATAGTGAGGTATCATCTTCATTTCCTCCGTTTTTTCACTAAAATTTCAGCTAGCGTTTTCGTTTAAACAGTATAGAACTCGTTTTTTTTCGTAGCTTGAAAACGGTAGTCAGAAAGTGTTACACCTAAGCCCTTCTTTATAAGACCCCATTAAATTCCGAGAGCTAAGACTAACATCAATTAATTCCTGCCCTGAGAAAATTTTGTTATATTATCCACATTTACTTTGTTTATGTCGGAATCGGATAAATAGTCCTAAAGCTCGGTGCTCCTTTGATTAATATCTAAGTCACATCGAATACGTGATATGCATTTGCATCACATGAACTTGAGTTGGAGAATCAACCTTATAGTAAGTAAGCTGAGACTGCCATAGTTACACGTCTTATTGATAGTTCTTCTAGCTCAACTATGGCTGCTGTAAGGTCGTTACATCAGATTTCGTTAAAGAGTCTTCATATATTACCGATTTAAACATATTCGTGGACATATGCAGGCATCACTAGATATGAAGTAAGTTACCTTAATTATCTCACTTGATTCTACTCCCCTGATTCTCTCCTGTATCAAGAAAACGTATTTTAGAACTTCTGTTTGCAGATTTTCATGCGTCATTAAAGTGGTGATAAAGATTGTTTTGAGTGCTACAACTGAACGCCACCCACTCCAATCATGATGATATAGTGAATTGCAATTCCTTCTCCACATGTTTACGCCCGTTTTGAGACACGTTTCGTGTGTTTGTTTTAAGAGAGGAAAATGGTTTAAATGATCGAAATTATCAGTTTTAGCACAGATTTTTTTCACTAAATCGTTGTTTTACAAAGATGCTGACACTGCCTCTAACCTTACTACTCACTACTTACCTTGTTAGTTATTTTCAAATTGGTGAATGGCTTGGTTTGCAAGTCAACTCAGGTCCTTCAATAATTCCATGCCTGTATAGAAAAGGCGATTCAGTGTCGCAAATCACCTACATAGATATCCGAGATTTATTGATTACACCTTGGATTCGGGTTTCATGGTACGCCATATGGTCTGACAGTGGTCTTTCAAATGGCCCCAACTTTCATCATACAAACCGAGTTTTACTCCCTTTAGGTAGAAACTGACTATGCTCAATTCAAACAGGCATATTTCTTGAACCATATTTGGAAGCGATATTAGAAACACCCCAATCGCTAAAGAAATGGATTGGGTTGACTTTAATTGTATTTCAACACGCATAAACTGTGTTCTTATCTAGAATAGATTTCCCCAATGGGACGTATATGGAGTTATCCCAGCGAACTGTACCAGAAAATCAAAAAATGTAATCAGGCAACACTAACATATCAATAACCAATTTGCTCTTGTGTGAAGTTAGCCCAGCCCAGAAAATTTATCAAAATTAATGAAAAATGGAAAATTATCAAAATTATTAAATTCGATTCGAAAAATTACAATCTAAAGCATCAAAAACTGTAAGATTCTGAGACTGTAAGATGTAGTAATGGAAAATTATAGGCCATGTTGGAAACAATTCGTTCCGTGGCAAGTTCCCGAAAATGACCTCTGGACTACGAATTTCATTGATTTTTATTTAAATTTTCATCCCGCCCTATAAAACTAAACTTATTTTGCCAAAACTAGAAATGTCTCGGATCAGGACCATACGATTTTGAAATGTATACACTAGTAGCTAATTTTCAGCCAAATTAGAAAAAAACCGTTCAGTGGCAAATTCGCGAAATTGAAATCTGAACCAGGAAATTAATGCATTGATTTTTGTTTAAACGATTTTCATATAATTTGGTTTAGAATGGCGTATATGTAACGATTAAATCCCGAACCCGGTAAATGACCGAAATTTTAATTTTTTTAATTATTTTACACGATCAAAAACCAGTTGTCCAAGGGTCCGACGATTATGAAATGTTTGGTAACCTCCCTTCCTACATCCCCGTAATTTCATTTATTTACATCAGAGGACTAAGCGACATGCGGAGTAAAAGAAGATCCCGCGAGCCCATGAGAGTTAGTAAAGCTGAACGTCCTTACCAATTCAAATTCCAGTTTGCACTAATACCATAAAAATATTCCATGAAAGTGGGGGTGAAGGGTAAGCAATTTCGAGAATATAGCACTCTCATATCATAGAATTCGAAGCAATAAAACAGTTTTTTGTTTCAATTTTTATTCGGGCATTTACCGATTTCATGTGGTCCAGATCCGGGACATTTTTAGTTTTCGCGAAATAATTTTAGAAATTGCGAGCAGACAAAAATTGAACTATAAATCGATAAAATTCCAAACATAGAGTTCATTTTCGAGAATTTGCCACGTAACGAATTTTTTCTAACATGGCCTATAATTTTCCATTAGTACATCTGACAGTCTCAGAATCTTACAGTTTTTGATACTTTAGATAATTTTTCGAATCGAATTTAATAATTTTGATAATTTTCCATTTTTCATTAATTTTGATAAATTTTCTGGGCTGGGCTAACTTCACACAAGAGCAAATTGGTTATTGATATGTTAGTGTTGCCTGATTAAATTTTTTTATTTTCTATACATCGCAATGGGCGGAGTAGGTAGAGTGCTTGTTCTGTAATTCTACGGTCTCCAGGTCCGATTCATAGTTTTAATCAGCGGCTCTATAAAGGCTGATTTTTTAAAGGTTCACATCTTTAAGTTGGTAACACTGTTTTGTTTGACAACCGATTTGACAGCTGAAATTTGCTTTGTCATTAGTCTGTTAATTGGCCACCGAGATCGTGTGATCTAATTCCATTAGATTATTTTCTTTGGGGATATGTTAAGTCAGTATGTCGATAAACCAGAGACGATTGAACACTTGGTGGAAAACGTTGATAAAAACGCTGATGCAACTCTGACCAATGAATCTTGCCCTGCGGATGTAATTTTGTAACCTTGCCTAGTGAGCATTGTCGTGGTTGCACATTTTTATTAATGACTAGCACGATATTGTCCTCACATAAGTTTGGCGATCGCTGTCGCCATTTTGGTCTTTGATTAAGGCAGCTCAAATAATTTGTATGCCAATGATACCAGAATCGGTGCATTGATTTTTGCATTTGCTTTAAACGGTTTAATAGAGAATCCTTGACTTCTAATAAATTCGGTTCTGGTATCATTGTGAGCGATAGTCCAATTAGAAAATGGCTTGGTGTGAGAGGGTTAAATACGTCATTTGAGTCGATGCTTAGTGGCCTAGAATTTATTAATGCTTCTATTTGAATAAGCAATGTCAACAGTTCTTCATAAGTTAGCAACTTATCTCGTATTGCCCGTTTCAAAAAATATTTAACGCGTTTAATGTTCGATTCCCAAATCCCACCGAAGTGCAGCGATATAGCAGCCGACGAAGTGTCTGAATACAGGTCTAAATTAATTCCACGCCTTTCCGCGAATCTCCTAAACACAGCAGTGAATTCTTGCGCTGACAAATCGGTCACGACTTCCAGATGTATTGTTTTAGTAAGTAAGCAAATAAATAATGCAATGTATGCTTTTGATGTTTGACGACACTCGCCTTTCCAAAGTTTCACGGTAATGGGACCAGCGAAATCCACACCACAATGGAGAAAAGGTCTAAAACCTTGTACTCGTGGAAACGGCAAATCGCCCATAAGGTTTTAGCCATTTGTACTTATATACCACGTTTTCGGAATCTCGTAGCTCTTCGACCGTTAAAATTTTAATTTGACAGGTTCCGTGTTATTTTCTGGTCTTTTGATGAATCTTAAGCAATATGCCATGACATTTATTAATTTATTAAACGAAGAAAATTTGCTCATTAATGGTTCATAAAATTTTTATTCCGAATCATGAAATGATATTGTGGTGAATACCTTTATGTTGCGTTTCTCCCTTTGAGTATCCTTAACGCTACTTGAGGTAAGATTACTAAATTGCCATACATTTTCATGTTTCTGAAGCCAATATGGTCTATTCCACCAGAACGTTAACTTCACAATATTGTTGGGGAAAATTCCTCTGGTACCGAGATCTGCTGGATTTTCAGATGATTTAATATATGATTCCAATAATGTCGAGGTCAAAACTCAATGATTTCTGAGACTCAGTTGCTAACAAAAGTTTTCCAAGTTCTAGGCTATAATACTGCAGCGTTTAATTCCAAGTGAGGCAGCGAAATTATTTTTAGTTGGTGCAACGCGTGTTTTAAAAGTTAGTGTATTTAGCTTTACGTCACCATAACCCTCCGAACGTATATAACGGCGCAGTAGACTAGTTCGGAAGCCGACAATCCGATAAGTTCAATAGATCCCTCATTCGACCAAATATGGCGGGGTATTTGTATTTTTTCCAAATTAAATTATTGCTTACAAATTTTTAGCAACTTTTATTCAATTTCTGCAGTGTGTCTTCCCACGATAAGTTTTTAATCCAAAGTTGTTAAAATAGAATTTTTACATATATCGCCACTATGGGTAAACAAAATACATTTTCGTCAGAGTCAATTTCTGATTCACTTGGTGGGTGGTGCCATATGCCATAAATTCTCGCACTCTGACATGAATTGAATATATTCCCTTTTCAATTTTTTGTCACGCATGAATTATCGCTCCATCGCGTACAATCGTGATACGGCTAATTGAAGCGAGCTTTTCCTAGTGGAGGAGCTGGTGATTTAAATGGAATTTTTACGATAATGCGACCGAATTCATCTCGATAGGTTGAATTTATATTCCTTTGAGAGTAAAATCGTGATTCATCCAACTCTACAGTACCCAAAATTTTTGTAGAATTTATATCTATATTTAAGTCGATGTTTTTTGCTTCATAGTGCCAGCTAAAATTCAGTCGAAGATTTATTATTGGGCAACAGGAAAGCCTTCATCTATGATTGTACTGTTTTCTAGGGTATTGAAAAAATAGTCTGATCCGATAATTATGTCTATCTGGCTAGTTTTATTAAATGTGGGGTCAGCGAGTTCAAGTGATTGTATGTCCTTGCATTTCCATAGCTCGAAAGATAGCGATTTAATCACTGAAGTCAATTTTGGGAGGATAAGAGCTTTGCAGGACAGGCAGTTTTTAGTTCCAGCTTTGACTGATGCTAGACCCGTAACAGGGAATACGTATAATGATGTCAAAGTTAACTGGTCACGAAAGTCCTTGCAGTTTCGTTTAATGAAGCCAAGCATAATGTACGACTTTGAAATAATGGCGTTAACAAGTCTGGTAAAGGTAGCGTCAGATTCAAAGACCACACCAAGATCCGAAATGAACTCAACCCCAATATTGATAAAAAAACAGACGAGCAAAGAAAGAAATAGTTTTGCATTTACTCACGTTTAAAGCCAGTAAGTTGTTAATTGACCAGCTGCAAAAACAGATTAAGTCGTCTTGTAACATTTCGCAGTCTAACACGCTAGACACATCTGCGAAGAGGAGGCAGTTGGCAAACTTAAAACATTTTATAACGTCGTTAATAAATGATGAAAATAACAGTGGGCCGATATGGCTACCTTGAGGCATGCTTGGTGGCGCCCGAAATAATGGGCAGAAAGAATTCAGAACCCTAATAGATTCCACACGATCTGAGAGATAAGAACGCAACCAGTCGATGGGAATGAAATCACAGTCGAGACTCTCCAACTTGCTAATAAGAATGGAGTCATCAATCGCATCGAATGCATTTGCGAAGTCTGTGTAGACAACGTCAAACTGCTGTTTGGAGTTTAGACTGTCTAATAGATGACCACAAACTGAGGACAAGTTAGACACGGTAGACCTACCTGGATAAAATCCATGCTGAAAAGGAGAAATAAATCTCTTGGTTTGAACGTGCAATACTCTGTGAACCATGGACTCAAACAGGTTGGATAAGGCAGAGAGGATGACGATTCCACCATAATTACTTACCTCACTTCTATTACCTGCCTTAAAAATTGGATGAACGCATGATATTTTCCAGGGATCTGAAAAAATACCACGACGAGCTTTCGTTAAACTAGAAGGTAACTGCAGGGTCCAGACTTACGGCACAACGTTTGAATAGGATCGGTGGAAGACCGTCATAACCCGCTCCCTTGCTAACGTCGTGAAGGAGCAGTTGATCAAAACCTCCTGGTCGGTAAGTTTGAAATGATCAAGTACAATGGAGGTGGAAGTAGTAGGAGACCCGGTGGCTGTTGACCGAAGTGGCTTGTAAACCGATGCAAAGAATTTGGCAAACAAATTGCAAATGTCGGATGGCTGCTTGGCGGTGGAGGTCTGGTAAGACATATTCGGCGGAAAACCAGATACCTTTTTCTTGCTGTTAATGAAGTTCCAAAAACTGTTGGGATTGGATGAACAAAACTTGCTTGATTTTCACTACGTGATTATTGAATAGTATTAGGGAGAGGGGGGGGGGGGGAATTAGTCGGGATAGTATTTTTAGAAACATAATTAGTTGTACATTTAGTATAAAAAATATTTATCATAATTGGTGTGTGTTCGATGCTCTCGCGTTCAGTGAAGTCCAAGCACGGAGCCACATCGCCATGCAAGACATCGTTGGTAAATAGCAGGTTCAGGAATTTCCCTCGATTGTTGCTGAAGCGGTTAAGCTGCGTTGTTGATATGTCGTCGGTCGAGGATGAAGAGAACACACCGTCGACATCGTTCCAAGATATACCGGGTAAGTTAAAGTCACCGACGATGATAATTTGGTCACAAGGGCGAACTGAAGGTATAATGGCTGAGTCGATGTAGTTGATAAACGTGTTGTAGATATCCCGGTTGGATCCGCACGGAATATAAACGGCGACGGCGACAATAGAGGTATTGTAAGATAGTCTGATGCGAACGGCGATGGCATGAAGGCAGGGATGGCGGGCGATCACTTCATTGGAGATTGAATTCTTTACAGTAATTAAAACACCACCGCCTCTACAACTGGTGTCGTATCTGTCCTTTCTATGAACGACATAGTCTGATGGAAAGTACTCTTCACTTCATAGAAGTGAAGGCGTTGATGGTATTAGATGAAGCGACGGTCGTTGATAAATTAAACTGGCTAGTTAACGCAATTTTTAGATGCTGGGTAATTTAAATTCTGGTTGAGCACTTTTTAAATTTTGGTAAATTTAAATTTTGGACTTTGTACAAGGAAGGGTTTTATTTAATTTTAATGTCAATATTTTATGTTTCACTACAATGATTGCGCTGCTTACGATTTTTTCCCACCTCTCAGGCACTTTGCAAATCCCATCTCGGAAAAACTTTTGGTCTTTTGAGACGATCCAAGTTTGAAGTCAATTTTAAAATTTCTTCGAAAAAAGTGAAGCTTTGGCCTGCCAATTCTTGTTGAATTCGTCGGAACCACCAGTATAGACTTTTGCAACATGACGCCGAACGTTAGCATGCAGAAAAATAACTTTCTTATACCTTTCTTCATATTCCGGCAAGTGTTCTCGTAATGCACGGCTCACACGAATTAATTGTAGTTTATACCGCTCGCCCGTAATAGAATCGTCAGGTTGTAGCAGATCGTAGTACACAACGCCTCTTTGGTTCCATCAGATACACAGCATCAGCTTCGAACCATGAACGTTCACCTTTGAAATTGATGGTGATGTCGATGGCAACGATTGGCCGGGGAAGATCTACTTCTCGTCACCAGTCACTATCCGATGTTAAAAAACCCTTTCTTGTTTGCTTCTGAAGCAGCTGCTCGCAAGAAAGAAATCGCCTTTCCACGTTTTTTGGTTTCAATTCGTAAGGGACCCATTGCCTTGCTTTTGAATCATGCCCATAGTTTTCAATTGTATACGGAAACTGTTTGTTGGGTCACTCCCACTGTACCGGCAAGGTCCTCTTGCGCTTGAGCCAGATCTTCATCGAACAATGCCTCTAATTCTTTCTGAAATCATCATTTTTGAAGCATCGAAACCATTCTCTACAAAATTTATCGGTTGAAGCATTGTCACCGTAAACTTCCACTAATATTCGATGTGCTTCTGCTGCACTTTTTTCCAATTAAAACCAAAAATTAACACTTCCCGCAAATGCTGTTTATTTATCACAAAATCTGACATATTTAACACTGTAAAAAACACGTTTTGTATCAAACTCAAAGTAATACAAACTAAATGTTAACGACAGAGGTCTAAACTGCCTGAAACAATGGAAATAGCTGTCGCTATAAAAAATTATTATTATTGTCAGAGCCACCTTTTGAAAACGGAGCGAATTAATTTGTATTCCCAATATTTTAAATTACTATTTGAAGTTTTTAGAATCAGCGATTTCGATTTCTTTGATTTTGAAATGTGAGTTCCCAGCATTCGGAATTTATATTTCGAGCCACTCCCAAACTTAAATTATACGGCTATAGTGGGCAAAGTGTGTGTCAAATGGTAGCATCAAAAATGTTTAATAATATAATTTTTGGATGCTGGACCAAACTTCACAGATTATTTTATTTGCCGTTTTGTGGCAAATAGGTAATGGTAAATAATATCTGGGCAAAATGGTGGCTTAACCCAGTTCTTTAGTTATACATTTCCGAGTGTTAACTTCACAAACCTACAGAAAACGGAAGTTCAACGCCAATCAAGAAGAGTTTAATCATGACATAAAATTTGATGAAGTGGGTGAAATTTGATTACACAAATTCGTGCAATATATTTCCACTGTTTCTGCCAACATCTAATGGTAATCGATTAGCCAAATTAGAAGAACGAAAAAATCCACTTTTACTAAACGAATTGTTAAGCACCAACCAAAAAAAAAAAAATTGAATCGAAAATAAAAGTGCCACCAGACAAAATTTATTTTGTTTATTTTAGGAATTTGAAACGAGTGAGTCTGTTCCGTTTCCTTTTATTTAAATTTCTTGAATGTATTCTAAAAAAAAATCATCTCCTCCAGTACCCAAATAAAGATTTATCACGTATTAGATATGTTTTAAAATTCATACGAACGGATAGAATTTTTATGTTTTGTATGTGTGTGTGTGCTTTTTTTGCAACATAAATAAATTTTCACTATATACCGTTCGCTTCCCGTGTGTGAATTTGGGATATACCTCACAAAAAATAAAATAATAAAATAAAACATATTTTGCTACTAGCATAAAATTGAATCACTGCCGACAAACATAATACATATAATGTGATTTATAAAAATATTACATATTGCGGAAAATTCAAAAATTGCTGGTAATTTTGAAAGACGTGTGGATTGTAGTGGGGTACTTAAATATATAGAGGCGGAAGCAGAACCCCTAAATTCGCTTGGAAGTTCTATATTTACTCGAGTCGGGCTCCCTATTAATTTAAATTTTTAATTATTTTTTGTTTTAATTGAAAATATATAAGTTTGTCTGCCTCATGCACATTTATATTTCATCTTGTTGGTTCAAGACTCTTCCTCCTCTACGAGTACACAAATCAATTGATTTCTGATTTTAAAAATTAAATTTTAAATTTTAAAAAGTTTTTATTTTAATTTCAATTTAATAAAATAGACAAAAGTTTTTCGATTACTTGTTTTGTGCCAAAAACAACAAAAAATGTATAAATGAAAATTTTTGTACCCGAGTTGTATAGGAGTCTAATGTACTCGGTACTCGTAAATCTATATATAAGTACATAAAGAAGATAAATTAAATTTCTTCTTGTCTTCTTGAAAATGCATTAAAAATAAGAAAAATATTTTTTTTTTGCTGAAAATGGGAAGGAAAACTCTTTTCATTTTATGTATGTAGGCTTGGAATTTTGTAAACTACAATAATATTTTATAAGTTTTTCAAGTACATAATGATATCGTATCGATAGATAGTACAATATATTTCAACAATCTTCAATGTTCTTTTCTTATCTATCCATAAAATGAACATAGTTCTTATAAACAAGGATTTACGATTTATTATAAATTATTTAATACAAATATTTTTATTTATTTGAATTTTGAATCCAAACAAGAATAATTGGAAGGAAATTATTTCGATTTCTCGGGCACAACTGAATTATTAGGATAACGAAAATTGGCAATCAAATGTAATAATCATTTTGCGAGGGTACATAAGTTTTAATGTTAAGATTATAATTTATTTATTTATAATTAATAATTTATTTGCCCTTATTATTTTACTTAAGAACGAAACCGCTGAATATGCGTGAACTGATCCTATCAACGTTCGTAATCAGAACAATGATTTTCTTTCTTACACGCAAATATTGAGTTATTGTGTGTTTGCGATGACATGTCGTAAGCGTACAATCACACTTAAACCTAATTAATCTAATTAAAGCTTGTAATTTAATTTAACTTAAAAATGCAAGCAATTCTACCATACAGTGCATGGTGTTCTCTCGTATATACGTTAACGTTTAGACATTCACATCACTCCCCTTTCGAGAACAATTTTTCAGGAAGTCGAAAAGAAAAAACGATCAGATATAAATACAAAAGGACTGTCAGGCGTATCACTTCATGCGACGTGACTATAGATCTTTTTGATTACTAGATTATAAAATCGAAATATGCTGAATAATTTCGTACAAAACTCGCAGTGAATATTTTTTAAATCTTAGTTGGCTGCCTTAGTTTGAAAAAAATTCTATTTATTTGTCGCATCAAAATTTCAAGTGATAGAAATTGTCGCTTGAAGTGATAGAAATCACAAGAAAATATTTATAAAGCAGCATACTAAGATTTAAAAAACAGCCGCAACGAGTTTTGTAAATAATTATTTTGTAAGTTTCGAAGTGATGCGACTAAGAGAATAAGGATGTTAGTGTTTTATATAAGTAATTTGTTTTTTGATTACAAGTAATTCGGATAGATTTTAGCTTCATGCCACCACAATTGGTTGATTGGTTGCCTGATTACATGTTTCTAGAACTAAAATCACCATCAACATTACTGCTATCAGTTCGGTAAATGATAGAATGGACGACCACACATTATTTTCTTGGACGTGTTACTTCGAAGGGGCTATTTTGCTGGTGCCTCCGCTATAATTTTTTTTCATCCTTTTTCTTTGAAAACCAGTTTCTCATTGCTCATTTATCTTTAGGTTAGGTTAGGTTAGGTTTCAGTGGTTACTATCGCACACTTAGGCTAATTTTGGCCCATTGTGATACCATAGTATGCGACATCCTTAAGCTCCCATTTATTGCTATACACATAGCGTAAGTGATCTCGCACATTACAGTTTTCGATATCAAAGAGGCTGCCCATAGTGTATTTGTCCAAGTGATCATGCCTTCTGTCAGCAAACGCAGGACATGAGCATAGGAGATGAACAAGAGTCTCCTCCTCCTCCTCGTCCTTGCAGCTTCTGCAGAAGTCATTTGCATCCAGACCCAGCCTTCTCGCTTGATCTCCGAAAAGGCAGTGTCTAGTAAGTACCCTTGCAATTTTACCTAAATCACGCTTCCTTAGTGTGATCAAAATCTTGGATCGCTTCAAGCCTCAGCTCAGGCCATACTTGCTTCGCTACCTTGTCTGTCGGACTGGCTAGCCACCTAACATACAACGCCACCCACAACGCTAGGGAAACTGAATCCAGCGAAAGAATGGCCGCCCGACCGATGGTGATATCAGTCAGCGATATTACACTGCGCTTGAACTAGTTCATGACCTCTTCAATCGCCATAACTTCAGCCTAGTACACGCTGCAGTAATCAGGTAGACGAAAAGATAAACTTACATTTAATTCCCCACAGAACACACCAGCTCCCTCTCTCATCGAGCTTGGAGCCGTCCGTGAAGAATTTAACTATCCCGGTCTCCGTATTGGGACCATTCTTCCAACCCTCCCTAGAGGAGAGAATAACCTTAAAATGCTTGCCAAAGCATAAAAGCCAAATTCACCAGGTTCACCTCACAGAATAGGCTATAATTGACTGCCCCTTTTGCAGGCACTTCCACCCCGAAATCGCGGCCGTATTGACCGTCATTTGCTTACCAATAATATTTAACGGGAGAAGGTACAGCATGGCCTCTAAGGCACTAGTGGGGGTCGTTTTTAACGCGCCACTAATGAGCAAGAAGGCTGCCCTCTGCACCTTTGCCATCATGTTCCTAAATGATGATTTCTCTAGAGCTGGCCACCATACACTCCCACCATACAGGTACGGGCCTTACTACTACCGTGTAAAGCCAGCTCCGGTTTCAGGCCCGATTCTCTTCCTATGCTATTTTTGTAAGAATAGAGTGTCACAGTGGCCTTCTTCACTCTTTCTATCGTGTTTGGTTTATAACTGAGCTTACTGCCCAAAAGGATCCCCAGGAATCTCGCCCTATCAGTAGGGATCAGCATAGTACTATTTAGACTTGGTGGAACCATTACCGGAATTTTATGTCTCCTAGTAAAAAGGACCCGCTCTGTTTTAGGTGGTTTAATCCTCACTCCACAACTGCTGACCCAACCCGCAGTGGTTTATAATGCATTCTGCATCACATCTCTGATTCTACATAGGTGTTTCACCGAGACAGCTATCGCTACGTTATCGGCATAAGCAACCACGCCTATTCCTTCCTCCTCCAGTTCCGTAGCAGTCCATTGATTACTACATTCCAAAGAAGGGGAGAGGGGACACCTCCCTGGGGTGTTCCCCATCGTTCTCAAATATTCTTGAAAATGTGAGTGGCTGCTCAATTTTCCGAACCAAGGTTTGTAACGCCGTGTCCACGGACTTACCCTTTTGGTACGCATGTTGAGAATGTGCCCAGCTTCTGGATATAATTCTCGAACGAATATGGACATCTATAGCAACCTTTCCATGGTTTTCAGCAGAAAAGATGATAGAGATATTGGTCTTAGGTCCTTAGGGTTGGCTTTTACTCGCCTTCAGGATGAAGAACACTCTAGCTTCCCTCTATTTCATCGGGATATACCCCAGCTTCAGACACACTTTGAAGATAACTTCCAGCCAGGGAAGTAAAACGTCCGAGTTCTTCTGAATTTCTGCTGGCACAATCCCATCCGGACGTTATTTGGTATCAATCCACCGAATCGTATGCGTAGATTGCGTACAGAGGAAACTGTACTGTGGCCACTGTAGCAGCTAGTATTGATGAGGACGACAAAATGTCCATCCGTCGCAGAGCATAGCAATTGGTATTGTGTCATTCGGCTACGTAGAAAATTTTACGCAATCTGATCTAAAGGCATATAATAGTACAGCTCGTGCAACAACTGCGGCCGAATGACTTATCACAGCGTCGAAATTTTGGTGAGTGGGATGTAGCGGCTCAAAAAGTAAAAATCGTTTTCACTTCGTGGCACTCCTCGAAGCAAAACTATTTATACTCCGCGCCGCTTAATTACGAGGCATAGCTCGTTTTACTGAATATAGCAATTTCGCCATCTACATTCGAGAATATCGATATTTATCGTTAATCGATAAATATCGAGAACTGATGCAATTACGAAAAACGAAAAACGAAAACAGTTAGTCGGGTTTTGAAAAGTGAAGAGGCACGGTCTCGTAAATAAAAATAAAAAAGTGCAGTGCCGCGAACAATCGTTCACACCCAGCCATTTTGTGAACCAACATAAGAAAATAATATTTTATATCTAAATAAATAATTAATAAATAATTTATGTATATAATAAAATATAGTGAGTGTTAATTAATCGAAACCAAAATAAAACTTCATAACACCGCTACAAGGCCTTAGGACATCTTGAGGAAAATATGTTTTTTGCTATTTGACGCCTCTTGAATATTTTTATGGAGCTACGTGAAGTGTCTCATCTATGTCAATAAACTACCAACAATTGCAGACTTGGAAGGCAACTGTGTCCTTAGTGAGATACCAGCCGACATGTTCCAAAAAGTGGTGAAAAATTAAACATCTCGTATAGACTACTTAAGATGTAGCCCTGGTCACCATTTACATGAAATAAGCTTTAAAAAGTAAATGGCAAACATTCTTCCATATTCAGTCGTCTGTAGACCCAGCCTTTTCGCATGTTCCCCATAAAGGCAGTGTCCTGTCAGTATCCCTATAACCAATCCTACCTCTCGTTTTCCCAGGGATACTAATGCCTTGGAGCGCCGCGAGTCCAGTTTAGGCCAAACCTGTTTTGCTACCCCGCACGTGAGAGTGTTGGTCCGCCTCTCATTTGTCGTTACGATTGCCTTTTTACTGAGCTCCAATTTGAGCGCTACTAGAGTTATCCCCATACCTGCCCTTTCCCGCTGCATCTGACCGTCGTACCGTACCTAACTAGTTCGTCTGCCCTGCAGTTTCCCGTGACGTCCGAGTGACCAGGGACCCAGCATATCTGAATTCTGAAATACTCGCTCATTTCATTAAGAGATGATCGGCAATAAACCGCCTCTAGTAACCTGACCGCCGCCTGACTATCCATAAAAATTGCGATATCCCTCACGGTACCATGTTATGCTTGAACCAAATCACGACTTCCCGATCGCCACCACTAAAGCCTAGTACACACTGCAGTAGTCAGGGAGGCGAACAGATAAATTAACATTAAGCTTCTCACATCAGACTCCGGCTCATACCCTGCCGTGTAGCTTAGAGTTGTCCGTGAAAAACTACACTGCCTCGTTTTCCAGTATTGATCCGTTCCTTCAGGATTCCCTCAAAGGACAGATGGTCCGGAAACCTTTATCGAAGTCCATCGTTGGTTTAATATAATTCAGTGTCGCCAGTTCTTCCCTTAGCGATCTAACTATCGTCGAGTGCCTCGCCTGAAGACACTTCCACTGAGAGACAGCCAAGAGTCTCACCAAAAAATTCGATTGGAATAAGATGGAACATAACCCTAAAGCGCGTGTAGGTGATGTCCTAAGCGGCCCGCTTATAAGCATGCAGGCCGTTCTTTGTACCTTTTCCATCATCCTATATATGTTACCTTATTCAGAGCTGGCCGCCACACGCCCACCCTGTACATCAGCACAGATCTTACCACTGCGGTATAGAACCAGCGTACCAGCTCTGGTTTCAAACCCCATATCTTACCTATGGCGTTCCTATACTAGTAAATGGCTACATTCGCCTTATTCACCCTTTTCGTATGTTAGGCTTCCAGTTGAGCTTACTGTCCAAGAGTATGCCCAAAAATCTCGCTCTATCAGCAAAAGCCAGTCTAATAATGCCGTTCATGGTAGAGGGCTAACTACCGGAATTTTATATTTCTTAGTAAATAGTACCAGCTCCATCTGGGAAGGGTTTACTCTTAATCCACATTTTCGGTCCCATTTCGTAACGATCAGAAGTTCATTCTGCATAGCATCCCTAATCGTATCCAGATATTTGCCTGAGACAGCTATCGCTTCATCATCTGCATACGCTACCACCTCTGGCCCCTCTCTCTTCAGTTCCAACAGCAATCCATTCATCACTTCACTCCAAAGCAAGGAGGACCTTGCACCTCTCTGCGGAGTTGCTTTAAACTCCCGTCTTCTAATGCTGAACTCCTCCAGTTCCGAGGTAATAATCCTGCTTACTAGTATCTGGTTTACCAACCTACCTATAGGGTAGTCCACCCTCAAAAATGACAATCCATGATCGCCTCCGTTTTTACATTATTAAAGGCACCCTCAATGTCCAGAAATGCTACCATACAAAACTCATGCAACTAAATTGGCTTCTGTATCATGCGCACTAGATCGTGTAATGCGGTGTCCACCGACTTTCTCTTACAGTAAGCATGCTGTGACATTGCCAAGTTTCTTGGCTCAATTTTTGTTCGAATAACTACATCTACCAGCCTTTCCAAGGTTTTCAACAGAAAGGATGATAAAGTTAAAGGCCTCAGGTCCAAGGGACAAGCATGTGAGCTCTTTTCCGATTTCGGGATAACGATTACCCTAACCTCCTTCCATTTCTTAGGAATACAGATCAATTTCAGACATCCCCCGAAGATAACCTCCAGCCAGGGGAGGATGACTGCCGAGTTCCTTTGAATCTCTGCTGGTATAATCCGATCCTGGCCCGCTGATTTATAAGGCTTAAAACCGTTCAGAGCCCACAGGATTCATTCCCTGTCCACAATGCCCTCCACATCTATTGAAGGTGTTCCTCGATGAGCTCCAGGCTCCATCGTGTCATCAAAGCTTCCCGGAAAATGGGAAGCTATGAGAAGCTCCAATGATTCCACACTTGAAGTTACATGACCCGTCCGGTCTAATTAAATAACTAGAACTGGCTGAGTTAGTAGATAGAATTTTCCTAAGGCGAGGAGTCTCAGATACCTCCTCCACTCTACAACAGAAGAGTCTCGAAGGCCCCCTTTGTGCCTTCCTCAACCCTTTTTTGTACTTTATTAGGTCCTTTTAGGAATTCTAGTCCCAAACCTCCTTTATATTCTTGGCTTTACGAAAGGCTGTCCTACACGCCCTCCGATAGGTTCCCAACTACGTGGTCCACCATTAAATGAAAGATTGTATGCCTTTCTGACAATATCAACCATGGAATATAATTCTTCTAGTATCGCCGGAAGTGCAGGGACCTCCAGCGGAAATAATTCTTCCAACACCTCCCCATATTTATTTCAGTTTGTCCTTCTGGGATTCCTGAAGGCTTTCCGGATAACAGGTTTAACGCTGAAGTTATATGTTACAAATATATGTTACAAATCGGTGATCAGAGAATGAGTGCTCCCTCGCCACTTTTCACCTCTTGATCATATAAAAATTGTTTCTGACGTAAAGGTCACATCTAAAACCTCCTGTCGAAAACTAACAACAAATATTGGTTCTCGCCCAATATTGCAAACTCACCCCACTCGTCGTTAATGTCTGTGCTTCACCAGATTGTGTGATGCACGTTTGCATCACATCCAAGTATAACACCTACCCTTCTTTGACCCGCTTCCCGGATCAGTTCCTCCAGGTTATCCGACGGAACCTCCTTCTCGCGATCCATATAGCCTGAGGCTAGTCATAATTTTTCACAGCCAAACTCAACGCTCACCGCTGCAACATCCCCGCTACTAAATTGAGGAAGAAGAAAAATATTGAAATTATTTTTCACTAAAATACACGATCTGATCTTCTCAGAGTTGTTATTGTTAACACCAAGTCCCCATCTGACTTAGTCAGTCTGAGAACGAGAGCAGCCTTCTTGTGATGCAGGTTTATTTGTGCAATATTAATCATTGAGATCTGCCTTATTCACTTCTTCCTACCTCCTTTCCTCCCTGCATTGGGATAGTGCCATCTGGCTCGTTGCTTCGGACGCCATCCGCCTCTCGTCGAGAGTTCGACAGGATGCCCCATCAGACTCAAGACAGAAGAGGACTCTCTCAGGCTGGTCTTTCGCCCCCGTATCGACCTCATCTTTCTTATATACTTTAAGAGTGATCGACCTGAACCCGAAGTTGATCATTCCCTTTTGATTTAGCAAGGGAAGCTTTGGATTCTTTATTGATCAGCATGATTGTCAATCTAAAGTCTCTCTAAGCTTCCTCCTGCTTTACAATCCTCCAAGCTTCCGTTGAAAAACTGGGATTTCTGGCCCGAATGATGTCAAAAATCTCCTTTGGCTTGTCCGGCTTGGTGGGTAACCAGAACCGTACCCTCGGCCTGCTCGAAATTTCCCCTTTGCAGACAGCCTCAAGCCTCGCGCCCTGTCACGCCTCGCCTACCTCGGTCACTGCTTTTTAATAGAGATCGACCGATCTCTGGTCCGTGCACGCAGTTAACTTCACGCGCCCCTGGTATCATCCTGCATCTCTACAGGACGGGGGGGGTCCCGGATTTTCTCTCAGGACCCTAAAAAATATGGAGTTTAGTGCATTATACACAACTTTCCACTTCTCCGGCGTGATGCTCCCATCTTCCTGACTTCTGTCAATGACGGCTAGCACCAGCACGTGCTCCTTTAGGATCGACGTGAATACCTTCGGTTTTTGTTCCTCAGGAGCAGCCGACATCATGTCTATTTGTACAAATTGTGTCTAAAATTTGTATAAAAAATTTCAAGGCAATTTGCATGTTGTGATTGTCGATGCGGCATTACACGTGGAAGCATCTTTCTACAAATTGTCAAATATACCGTGCTCTAAACCTGCACCAACCAAACTAGCCCGCCTCAATGAAACCTGGACTATAATTTGTTACACATTTATTACAATTTATTACAACAAATCCCGATTTTATTACAGTTACCGTTTTCGAGGAGCGAGTGGTCGGTTTAACTTACAGTTAAACCTGCACCGCCAAAATTGTAACTTTTGATGTAGTTTTGATATCGGGATTATTCTTGGACCAGAATTTATTACAAATTAATTACATTGAATAAGTTAGTTCAAGACCACCCCTATAACTTGCCCAAGGGTAAATTTCACCCCAAAGCGATTATATATTTCAAAAACGTTAATGTAACCAACTTTAATAATTTTTCTTACACAAGACTGCCACCAGATTTTGGGAATTGACTCCAAGCGGTATAGGCTACAAATAGGTAATTTAAGGTCGACCCTTTTACCACCTTTAATAATTTATTACACCAGACCGCCACCACATATTGAGTCATATGCTACTTCGTGATCGGTGCGGAGGTGCAGGTCAACCTTATATAGGTGAGTAATAAATTTTTTTTTGTGTCATTATACGCGGAATTGGCTCCCAACGGTAGAGGCTTCAAATTGGTAATTTTAGGGTTAGTTTTACCGCCTTTAGTAATTTATTACAGCAGAACGTCATCAGATATTGAGTCAAATGTTACTCCTTGAACATTGTGGTGGACAGGCCAAAGTAGTAACATTTAACTCAATATCTGGTGGCGGTCTAGTGTAATAAATGATTAAAGATGGTAAAATCGACTTTTAAGTTATCTAGTTGAAACCTTTACCGTTCGGAGCCAATCCCGGCTAGCCTGACGCAAAAATAATTTCTTACGCAACTGGATATGGTTGACCTGCTCATCACCATGGCCAAGGAGTAACATTTGAATCAATATTGGGTGGCGGTCTGGTGTCAATGTAACAAATTATAGTCCAGGTTTCATTGAGACGGGCTAATTTGGTCGGTGCAGGTTCAAAGCACTCAAATATTCAATGCTTTATACATTCGTGGTAAAAGAAAGTCGGGTTGGACATATACACAATTATAGTTGGATATAATGGAGCTCTTAACCCTAAATTTTTTTTGGCACATTAATAATTCATTTATTTAATCGCATAATTAATGGGTAATAAATAACTACTTAGCAGCGAGCTATATATCATACTCAAGCTCAACATGTAATATATCAACGATTTTTCCATTCAATTTACAACTTCAGCATTTTGACCTATATACGAACGTACATATACAACATCCCGATATACATACATTATTATGCCATTACACTGATAATTATCCTTCACGGGAAATAAATTTTCCATACTTTATTGTTACCGTACAAACATAAATTTTAAAAATATATTTCGATCCATAAATAATTTTTTATTTTTTACATCCAATATACGCAACGCATAGCCAGCCATACAGCTATAATCGAGATCGAAATGAAATATCGATAGATAAAAACCAAATTAATATACACATCATCTGGCTATTATTATGTGTAGGGGTGTTCCTCGTAACACACCCTGTACATATACATCTACCTATATATTTCAAAATACTTTAGTATCAGCAAATTATTATATCCCAGACATAAAAATGTTTTTGTTTGCGCTCGTGAAACTTGAAAAATGGCATGACGATGATCTAATAATGCTTGGAACAACCTGCCTAATTAGCCAATATCGAAATTTTATATACTTGCCCGAATACCGTATACACAGGCGGGACTAGAGTATGAGGATTTCTATAGGCCTATCTAGATATCTTTATACTTTTTTGATGTACACGAATTGATTGATTTCTTGTTCTACTTTATTATCTCGAAATCTACTTTGCGAAACGTAGAACAAAATCGAAATCAATTAATTTCAGTTTTGTTAAATTAAATCAACTTTTATGTATTGTAAAACAAAAAACAAAATCGTAAATTAGAAATCGATGATATAAAAACCACACCACACTGTATCACTCCCCTTTTATCTCTATAATCAAGGCCCACCCTACCCACCGAGTTAAAATTTCAATTAAAATGACATAATATTATTACATAGGAAATTGTAATATTACGACACCAATTAAAAATGAAATTTGTCGATAAGTCATATTGTTAAAAATAGTACGTTACGTTAGGCCCTTTGTGTTCACAATATAGGAATTTTCTAATTATTTTTCCGGGTACACGAAATTGAAAATTTTGCTACACACAATCCAATTGAAATTTCGAATGAAAATGTTGCGATCCGCAACAAAGGCGAATATTATTTATTTAACCTTTGTGTGGCGGGGGGGCAACGTTGCAAACGAATACCGACCGAAAATGTAATAAAAATTCTATTGCAGTTCCTAAAATTGGCGTAATAATAGTTTTTTTGTATCAAAAATACCTTTCTATCTCGCTCTATACACGTATGTATATTGCCCAAACAAGCTACCTATTAGGAATTCTAAATTTATTTTTTGTTGCGAAAATCATAGATTTGGAAATTTGTTACATAATTGAATTGGTCCGCATGTATAACTCAATGCAGCTTTAACTATCAATTAGGATTTCGATTTTTTTTTTGCTTAGTTCAATGTGCATTGAAAATGCATATTCGGCTCACACACAAAAAAATCGTTAACTTTTTCAATTTGTGTGTTTGCAAATGCTTTTTCTGCAATTTTTCGTTTTGGTAAATTTTTGTTCTATTTAAACCCGGCTGTCATCAATGTGGCATATTAGTTATGCGGGAAATTAATTTATCACCGTTGGAAAAGGAAAATTTTCTGTTTTTATACCAACAATAATGGGTGGTATCAGAACCTAGTTTTATCAGATTAGTAAGGAATTATTAGCTATGTCAATTTTGTAATTTGTATATATTTTTTGCGGATTATTGTAATGACTTCATAGTCGATTTGAAGTGATAACATAAGTGTACCTCCCTCTAATGCATGCATTTTATTTTACCTGCGACATTTTGATGATGCAGCACATGGAAGAAAATCCAGCTAAAAATTCCAGTAAAATCACAATGCAAGGCAAAAGGGAGACAGCAATAGATGGCAGAGGTAATGAAACTTCCGCCCACATCTTGATGAAATTTTTTTTGCACATAGGTTCGTATGTTCGTCGTATTTTTAGTACAGTTTAACGAAATCAATCAGGCAGAAGGAGTGTTGTGTAGAGAGCTGCAGCATAAACCGCTTTCTAACAGACGCAGTCTCCATTAGATGATGATATGGTCATGAGAGCGAGTGGTTAAATTAAGAACATCTTAGCACCGTATAACGCGGAACACTCAATCATATTGTCGTCAAAGTGGACAATAGAACCACGTATCTTACACAAAATCTACAAGCATTATTGTTACTCGAAGCCGTTATTGCTAATGACCGTAATACAAGCAAAGAAATTGTGAGAGACGTGCCAATGGAACGTGTAAATATGCCGGCTTCGTTCACTTTTGTTGGAATATATTTTGCGGGTCCATTCAGAGTTCATACAATTCGCAAAAGAGGAGGTAGACGTGTATTGTATAGGGTTTTCCAATAAGAGTGATATGATTTATTTAAAAAAATATTGTTGCACTTGCTGTGTGGCACGTAGCCCCGTCTTGTTGGAACCAAATGTTGTCAAGATAAACTTCTTCCAATTTCGGCCATAAAAAGTTGGTTATCATCGATCTATACCGATCTCCATTGACAGTAACGGTGTTACCAGCTTCATTTCGAAAAAAATACGGACCGATGATTCCACCAGACCAAAAACCACACCAAACTATCAATTTAGGTGAATGTACACCACTCAGATGAAAGTGAGCCTCATCGGAGAAGATGATTTTCTTTAAAAAAATCGTTATCGTTTTCAAGTTGATCCAAGGCAAAATCAGCAAATTCACGACGTTTACGGTGGTCCAATGGCTTCAGTTCTTGAGTGAGAACAATTTTATATGGATGCAAACCCAAATCCTTTCTCAAAATCCGCCAGGTTGTGGTTTGAGACAGACCCAATTCTTGAGAACGTCTTCGAATCAACAAATTGCGGTCTTCTGTAACACTTGCCTGAACGACAGCAATATTTGCATTACTTCGAGCGAATCATTGTCTTATTGGCACTTCAACATTATGTAAAGAAAATGTACGCTCAAAATTTTCAACAATTCGACGAATAGCGAGCACACTTGGACGATTATTACGACTATAAAATGGCGAAAGCGCACGAAAAGTTGCAATTGGAGAACGATTATTTTGATAATAAAACTGAATAATTTGTAAACGTTGTTCTTGCGTATATCTCACCATGATGAAATTGTAAACACAACTGAATACAATGAAATAAAAAATGACAGATCATGACATATTACAAATGGCCGAAACTTCATTTTAAAATCATATCATTCCTATTGGAAAACCCTATATTACTTTATGAAGCAAATGTAAATACTTTTTGAAAATGATCATTCAACAATTACATCTGGTGCTTCTTACATGGGAATCAGCAGCCAATCATCTATTCGTATCGTTTGCAACGGAAGTAGTTTGTAATTTTACAGAAAAACGATTGGAAGAAAATTAGAAACATAAGTTTCTAACGTGTATCCTGGTAGAGATGGTAGAGCACGTGTGATCAAATTGAAAACGTCAAATTGTACGACGCTGAACCATGCATGGTACCAGTAATGATTATGCGACATCCTTATCTGATTAGTTGTACTACTAAGTGACATTTAAACTCATAAATTAAATTGGCTCCAAATATTATTATTTTTTAAAATTACAGTCTAGTTGAATACTATTAATAAGCAGTTTTATTCTAACTTAAATTACTACGTTTTACTGAATTTTAAGGATTCATTCATCGATTTACTCCTTAGCTGTTTTTCTGTTTTAATCCATGCAATCTTTTCTGGGGCCGAAGCACTCCCTGCTCTTTAGCGGTTGATTTTCCCATCTTATTTTACGCAATTCCTGCCAAATCGAAGACGTACGGCTATAGGTCCGATTTAAGTTACCATCTGCGCATAGCATAGCTCCATGCCAGCCTATAGTACTGGACATGGAAGATGGGTCGGCCCATGAGTTTTGTACGCCGATAGGGGGTCGTAGTTGTGTTTCTTTTAATCACAGATCGTAACCTGTTGATTTCCTTTTGCATCCTGCCCCTATCGGGATTCGAACCCGGTACCGGGCCGACCAGTCCTTACCTTTGATATTTATTATTTGATCGCGCTTTTGTTGTGCGCGAGATAGAGATTTGTTTTAGCTGATTGTACCCTACTTCAAAAGGCTTTACTCTTTTGAGCCTTCTAACTAAATCCATATTATCCAGTAGCAGAATGGCCTATATGTTGAAATGGTGGATTTCATAATTTCGGTTTTGATGGATTCTATGCCCAGATATTTGTGGATGTTGCTATTTCTGACAAACCATGGTGCCTTGACAATTTTTTTAGCACTTTATTTTGGAATCGTTGGATAATATCCATGTTGCCCTGCTTGATACATCCCCACAGCTGTATACCATAAATCCAGACAGGCTTCAATACTTGCTTATAAACCAGAAGCTTATTAGGGATTGATAGATGAGAGTTTCTTCCCAGTAAGAAATACATTTTATTGTATTTGAATCCCAACTCGTCTTTATTCTTCTTTACATGACCTTTCCACGAAGCTTAGCGTCTAATGTCATACCAAGATATTTGGCAGTGTTTGCATGTGGTATTTCTTGATTATTTAAATATACTGGTTTGTGTACTAATCTCTTGTTTGTAAAGTCGATATGTCCAGATTTGGTTTCATTTAATGTTATGCGTCGTTTTTTGTCCAGTTGTGTACTTGTTCTACTGCCATGATGGCTGTGTCATCGGCGAATGTGGCTATCGTGTTATTTTGTAGGATTGGAATATCTTAGGTGTATAGTAAATACAGAAGTGATCCAAGTACACTTCCTTGTGGAACTCCTGCTCTTATTTCCTCAGAATATTCATCTTCTTGGTTAAGCCTGAAATATCTTTCCGTTATATACGATTCCAGTAGTATGCTTTACTGTTTAGGTAGGATTACTTTAAGTTTGTAGATTAAACCCTCGTGCCAAACCTTGGGAAAGGCCTTCGCTACATCAAGGAATACTGCGGAATAAACTTTTTTCTCTTCAAAAGTTTTCTATATGCACTTGATCAATAGTTGAGTGCTTTCTTTAAGTTTAAATTGTTTTTAATTTCGTTTGTTACTTCAGTAGGCGATGTAGGTGTGACATCTTCGAGAATTTGTATTATGTTTTCATTCAATGTTTCTCATAATTGACACTCATGAGGTGGAAATATATTTTCCACCTCATGAGTGTCAATTATGAGAAACATTGAATGATTAGCAAATCCTGCAGCATTTTCTTTGCCCGCATGCTCCATCCATTTTCCTGATAGGATGAATCGGCCTTATTGGCCTTTTCAGAGTTTTAGTTGCCTTCCAGAGCGAATTATCCGTTTTACTGTAAGTCGTCAACTTACTTAAGTAGAAATTAACTGACTTATTTTGTAGTTTCTGAACTTCTCTTTTTGTCTTGCGAAGCTCTAGTTTGGTACCACTTTTTCAGGATTTTCGCTTACGCCTAGAGAGATTTCTAATTTCTATCGGATAGTTATTTCCTTTTAGCCTTGATTTGATTTCTGGCGTACAATCCCATTCTGAACTTTCAAAAGTATTCTTTGTTAAAGGTGTACTTAGAAACTTTCCCACTCCGTTATGTTGGTTGGTTAATACTGGGTTATTCGCTTTTTGGATGAAATACTCGCTTAGGGTTAGGACTATCGGTGAATGGTCTGAGCTCATATCTTGGCTTTCTTCGACTTTCATAAAATTATTAGAAATATTTTTGGTTATAAAAAAATCGATCGATTAGTTTTCCTGTTGAAAAGGATTCACATCAATTTTCTTCAATGGCAATCAGTAAATCCTTTCCTTTAGTTGCAGTTAATCTTGAACCCCTGTGAGTATTCTTCGCGTTGAAGTCACCACCTATGTTGAACCTTTTTCCCAGACGCTTGAAGAACTCTGAGTATTGTTTGTGTTTAATAGAATGTCTTGGTGGACAGTACAATCTTGCCACAACAATAGGAAAGTTGTTGGTTGTTTCGTCTTTTATGATGACTGCACTTCTTCCTCTGGCTGGATTATCTGGATGAGTAGTGGGATATACGCAATAGCCTTTAAACC
This sequence comes from Nephrotoma guestfalica, assembly GCA_963691935.1. NCBI lineage: Eukaryota > Metazoa > Arthropoda > Insecta > Diptera > Tipulidae > Nephrotoma > Nephrotoma guestfalica. Next base: position 266,796,220 of record OY829913.1, read on the forward strand.
TCGTGCATATAGTGATCATCTCGTCCACAGTTAAAATAAACGTTGACTTTTTCATTGCTACTATCTTCTTTAGATTTGGAACGATTTCTTCTGCAGCTATCGTTGAGTTGTACCAATTACGAGATCTAATCACTGTAACCACTCATATGTGTATCTTTCGACAGCATACCTGATCGTTAAAGAAATCTGTCCCTACTCTTTTGTTCTACCCCGGTGCGGCGTTGATTCCCACAACTTTGTCAAATAAGGGAAATGGTCGAGGGTTTTGGGGATAGAAGAGTAGGAGACCTAGTTTACCGCACGTAAAGAAAAGAGAAAAACATGACACGGCGTAGATTATGCCGTCAAATAAAGGAATTTAAATTTGGAGGATTGGGCATCGGACCCCAATTGGCGATATTCATGCCCCATATTACCAGCATGACCACCACGGTTGTTTAATAAAAAAAATTTAGGGTAACATAATTACCCTAAGTTAACTATAGTGATGAGTAGTTTATGGGATAAACTTACGGCACTAACCGCTCATCCCTAGGAATTATCGAATATGTTTCACAGTTTTCGGAATTTTTTAATAGCCGCCACTTTGTCTGGATCCACCGCACCATTCAGACCATTCAGAACGAATTTTAATTTCCCCACGTTTATAGTATAAGGTTGGCGGTTGTGACCTAACCTAACCTAAATTGGGCTATTCTACATTTTGAGTGTGGATCCAGAGGAAGGCATCTGATGGGCTAGATGGGATAAAAGATTGTTCGATCACGCCGAGGGACAACATCCTCTCGATTTCTTTATCTAGCTCTTTCTGCATGGCTGGATACATTGAGTAGTATCGCTGCTTGATTGGTTTGGCATCAGCGGTATGTATCTCATGTTGCACTAGGTGAATGTGTCCTAGGCCGACACTTTCAAATGATGGAAATTTGGATTTGATTTCATCTTGTATTTTCTGTTGATCGTTAGTCTATATATGTTCGTCCTGTTGCAGCACTGTCCGGTCCGTCTGGGTTATTAGGGATATGGAAATTTGCAGATTGCATGTTTCCCAGAAGTCTGACCCCAAATACAGCTCCTGTGACAGGGACGAAGCTATAAATAACTTCAAAGTATTGGTCTCATTGTTGAACGACACCGGAACAGGTGTATCCGATAGGTGTATCCGATGATCTGTTCCGCAGTACCACCGGTGTGTAATTTGGTTGTTATCGGGTGGTAGGGTAAGTTATAGTGCTGTAAAAATCCTACGCTCCCACGTCTCAGTACGCTGATGTTCACTCCTAAGTCTAATAGCCCCTCTACCTCCTGGTAACAAATTCTAATCCTGGCATATGGCCTGTTGTCTGGTTTGGAACGGACAACGGTCAAGTTAAGGACTTAAAACGTTATTTGTATAATATCGTGCCTGTTTGGTATCCGTTTGGCGGGATACTGACTGGCAACTATTGGTCTCCAAGCTAAGTGGTTATCTCTTCGGAATAACACCGGATTGGTGTTGCTTGTATAGCTTTCTCGGTCAATGTACGCGATTGTGGTCTCGGTTCGGGAGGTTCAAGATGTAATCTCCGAGTATTTCCCATCTCTGTTTTCCGGCGGTCGACATCGGTTACAATCGGGACGAAGTACTCCCATTTCTCCACATTCAAAACAAAAAATTCGGGTTATGCGGTCACGACAATCTAGGTACGAATGCGAAGTGTCATTGCAATTGCAGCATCTGAATCCCTTAGGACTCTGTGCCGCGTTGTCACCTGTGGATCTTAATTAACGAGGTTGTTGGAACGGGTGTTGTGTTGAGAGTATTCTAAAACTTTATTTTTATGTTGGCCTTGGAAAGTCATTTGGAAGTTCAAGTTGTCATTGATTTTATAAACCTGAGTAATATAGTCTTGAGGTCTAGTCTGACCTGGCTGCTGCCAACTCTCATCTTCTTTCCCCAACTCACTGTTCTCATAGGCCATCTCATGCACGGGTACATTTCAACTTACGTGCTGGCCTTGTCAATGGTCTGGATTGGTAGCCAGTGCGAGGTGGGCTGGTATGTGTAGGCATTAAACCTGCTTCAGGGTAATGCCCCAGGCGTTTCCACATCTCTTCGAGAGAACTACAACGACGCGCGAACTCACCCAGATTCTTGAAGTTTCGCTCATTGTGCGGGGCCATCAGCTGAAATTACCTTCCTGATTAGTCTTTAAGGTAATTCGGTGAATTACTTGGTAGAATTCCGAAAATGGTTCTCTCGGGTAGCCTTGCTTGCGCGATTATCCAGTAAACGTTGAACGTCTTCGTTGGTTCTACTTGATACGAATCTTATCAGCATCTCTTGCACGAGCATTTACCACGACATCTCTGGGTTTTGGTCCACTGATGTCCAGAAACAATCCAACGCATCCCCTTACAAGCATAGGTCGATAACTCGTACTATAAATTATCCATTATATTCAAAGCACGCACTGCATGCCACTCCATACGAACGAGGAATCGTTCTATCCGTAAGAGCACTCTTGCATCCTTCAAACCTGATCTGCCAGGTACTCACTTCTCGTCGGAATTTTGCACCCGACATCCTTTTTACCTTCGGTGAGTCTCCTTTGAAATGCGATGATGATAACTTGGACTAATGTCGTTGATGGATCATCGATACCTCAGGTGGTTCCAATGATTTCATGCTTGACTCCGGTTCTGCGAAATCACTATCCTGATATTTGAGGATGGATTCCTTTTTGGTTTTGAAAAGGCTCTGATCTAAGCCCTCTTCCTCGACGTCATCTTCTGACGACTCCTCAGCCCATTGGGTAATTCGACGCTTAGCATTCGCACGGATTACTATGTCCTGGGCATTTCGAAAATAACCTGCTCCAATTGGTCATTGGCCACCCTTGCTGTTATTTGTTTATTTGTCAATTGGGCAACCACTGTGCGTAATTTGCGTAGACTCCTAACCCAATCACCCATCTGCGCTTGAAATGTCTGTGACGTCGCACTTCGATACATTCTACCTTGCATATGATTCAGCTTTACCGTGACCTTTGGGAATATCTCTAAATCGGCTTTATCCCCTGATACCTAATATAGCAAATCCCCTTGTACCGCTAACAATTTCTTCAAACACACCTTTGCTTCCGTTTGAGGCTGCTTAAGTGCAGCACTATGGGCATTTTGGGGTAGTGTTCTATTAAGCTCATCGTTTATTTCCCGCTTACCAGCCTCTGCTATACCTCTTATTTCGAACTCTACATAGAGTTCATCTGGGTCTAGTTGATCTATATTCATTCTTAGTTTATTAACCAACAAAACGAAAAAAACAAAAATAATACTAAATTCAAATAGATAACAGAAATAAAGGAAAAATAACCACAGATCATACACCCTTCTCATGAGACATCAATTCCACCTACTTGGGTCAAAATAAGGATAGCAATAAGGGACTGACATGAAAATTTTGATGAACTGCGTGTTCTTGTTCTCCAGCTCGCAGCAGTTGTCTTAACCTAAAATACAAGGTGATCCTTGCTGCTATGATGAACTTGGGAACAAATAACACTAATGGTACCCAATAGGCCATGGTAAAATTATTGCCCTTTTAGCCGCAGTTGGCAGTCTTACTCTGACTTCAGAGGAGCTCACCTATACGTGGTTGACAAGAACGTTACCATGTAAGTCAACTGATATTGATGAGACCTTTACAGGCACTCGACCATCAGCTGCTATTGCTATCTATTGGGGATGATAACACTATTACCCAGGATTTCTGCAGTGTGAGATATAATAGGTTTACCGGGTTGAGCAGCTGAACACATTATACCCTGAATGCGTCTGAAACTAAAATTGAGGGGACTGGCTCCTCATTCCTGCTCACAGTTCGCAGACGACCAAAATTCTCATTCCCCTCATTATTGATCGGTGAAGTTTGGCACTGCTTTTCCGAAGCACTCCTCTTACCTATATAACTGAGTCATAGAGCGTGCTAATAGTGCGTATCATCTTTTTAATCTCGCTATGACCATTATTTCGAGATCTTACGAACTCCACCAGTTCCCCAATTTTTCCCCAAGCCTGGCTAGCCTTATTTCTTGGCTTTCCTCCTTGTAACTCCCCAAAGAAGGCGATGAAAAACATCTCTCCAATGTAATGGTCATCGCTCCCTTCTTAGGGGACCTCTGCATTAACGCACTTTAACCAAACGGGTCGCCAGAGGTTCTATTCCCATGCACGGATGTAGTGCTTCCTCTCTCTTCGCTTGTCAACATATTTGTTATATCGACCAAGGTCGCCACCGTTGTTACATTGCAGTCGCTGGATCTGGACTGTTTGGAGCCTGCTTGCTCACTCCCTTCAGCCGGTACTGGGTTTTCTACTCCATGCACCGTAACAAAAATCTCCTTAACTGAACTCATGATGGATTCTTTTTCGAGGTGCCGCCCCTAGCATATTATACTTTCTGCCAAGTAGGTACACAGCCGCCCCTCCTGGGGTACCGTCGCTGATCTGGAGGCAGCTCAATGTGAGACAGACGCTCCAGGATGTAAGTTACATAACTCTTAAGCGCATGTGTACGTGTGTGTGTGTGTGTGTGTGTGTGTGTGTGTGTGTGTGTGTGTGTGTGTGTGTGTTTTTTTTTTTTTTTTTTTTATTATAAGGTAGGTGGAAATCCATCATGGACGATGTAGGGGATAACATAGCTATCCACCACAACGGTGTGAGACTCCTACTCACTAAAACCACCTCCTGCATCCTTTCCCCCCGGAACGACCGCTAGGTATTACTTCGAAAGGGAAGGCGCCTGTACTAATTGTACGATCACATCTCCCACGCAACTAAGGGTACGGGCTATCTTGCTTGGCGACGTTGGCGTTCCAACCGTCGCAACTCCTTAATCGTTGTTGTTGCAAAATTTGCTACAGCAATCCATGCCTCTGGGGATGCCAGCATCACTTCAACTATGTTCTCTGGGGTAATATCAAATTGATCGATGACTCCAGCCAGCACTTCTCTATTTCCCTGGAACCGTGTGCATACAAAAAACACGTGTTCAGCATCTTCTACGGAATCTCTACAGGATGGACAATACGGTGAATCATCATGCCCAAAACGATTAAGGTATGATCGAAAGCATCCGTGACCTGTTAAGAGTTGTGTTAGGTAAAAGCCAACCTCGCCATGCTTACGGTTTATCCACGGGCCTATTTCAGGAATTAGTTGTCGAGTCCAATGTCCCTTCTCCGAACGGTTCCAACGCTGTTGCCAATCAAGGAGAGTATCCCCACTGTACGTTCTTGTGTTGTTCGCCCGCACCATTGGTCTATCCGGTGTTCCTCCAAGGCTATTTAAATATGACTTTTGCCGTTCCGCTGCCAGGAGATCAAATGGGCACATTCCCGCAATGACGCAGGCTGCTTCGTCCGAAAGAGTTCTGAACGCACTAATCACTCTAAGTGCACAACTGCGATATACGGAGTTAGAACTACGACGATAGGATGGTACCTGCAACGCTCGAGCCCATATAGGGGACGCATAGAGCATTATAGATGTTACTACACCAGCTAATAATCTTCGTCGTCCTTGGCTCGGTCCGCCGACATTCGGCATTATACGGGACAGAGCCTTGCTAGCTCTGGCTGATTTCACACTTACGTATTTTATGTGCTCCTTGAATGACAACCTTGCATCGATTTGTACCCCTAGGTACCTTATCGAGGGTTGCGAGAAAATCGTATGTGCTCCGATTGTAATAGAGATGGTCTCCAAAACCTTTCTGCTAGTTATAAGCACCGCTTCCGTTTTTTGTTCCGCCAGCTGCAACCCAACTGAGTCCAGCCATTGTTGGATTATATCCACCGTATCCCTACAAATATTTTCCAGCTCTTCCTTGTATTTTGAAACTGCTACGATGGCGATATCATCGGCAAACCCAACTACCGTCGCCTCCTCAGGGACCTGGAGTGTGAACACATCGTCATACATAATATTCCAGAGCATTGGGCCGAGTACAGATCCCTGGGGGACCCCGCATGTAACTGTGTACTCCTTGCACCCTTCATTCGTGCGGTACTGCAAAGTGCGGTCTTTAAAGTAGCTTGAGATTACCCGCTTGATGTAACAAGGCACATTCCTGATATTAAGGGCGTTCATAATATGTTCCCATCTTGCTGTGTTAAACGCATTTTTAATATTTAGCGTAACAATAGCGCAGTATTTTTTACGGCCTCCTTTCCATCTGCTGCCGCTGATGGCGTCTTCTGCCAGCTTGGTAACGAGCTGAATAGCATCAAGAGTTGAGCGCGCTTTGCGGAACCCGTATTGGTTATGGGCAAGGTCTCCAGATGATACGATAGCTTCTTCTAACCGATTACCAAGCAGCCTTTCAAGTAATTTCCCCGCACCATCTAACAGACAGATTGGGCGAAATGATGAAGGATCTTCCGAATGTACTTTACCCTTTGGGATCAGTATCAGCATCTGCTTCTTCCAAATATCTGGGAATGTTCCTTCTCTTAGGCAAGAGTTATACACTTCCAGGAACTGCTCGGGCTTTTCAAGAATCGCAGCCTTTAAGGCGACATTTGGTATATAGTCCGGACCTGGCGCTTTCTTGCTGGGAATTCTCCTAGATGCGGAAATTAGTTCATCAATCGTGAATAGCGGAACGTCGTCCACTACAATGACACTCGAGTGAATAGTCACTGGTTTGCGAGGAAACAAGGAAGATACTATAGTATCCATCAGAATAGGGCATGTTGGTGCTGCACCTCTTGCAAGTTTAAGCTTGGACATTACCATCTTGTACGGCCTACCCCACGGGTCATCCTCAACCTCATCACAGAGGGACTTCCAGCATCGTCGCTTGCTTTGTTTAATGGCCACCTTAAGCGCACCCCGCGCTTCCCTGTATATTTGTTGTAAGCTGAAGAAGGAGCTGGTGTTTCTACCCCGCTGGGAAACGCGCCTTGCACGATTGCACTTTCGCCAATGCAATTTCCTCATTCCACCAGTAGGCCGGAGGGCGTCTTGGATTTAACCTTCTTTTAGGCATTGTAGCGTTACATGCATTGGTAATGCTGCCTATTAACTGGGACGCCTTGGTGTTAGCGGTGTCCGTCAGGTTAGAGCCTCGGAGCATAAACCTGAAGATGTCCTCATTGAAAGCGTTTGTCTTCCATCCCGCAATTTGTATAGTATTACTTGGGCGTATTCCATGCAGTTCACACAGGATGGCCTGGTGGTCACTGTGCGTGTAAGAGTCGCAAACCTCCCAAGTTATTCCTCTCCTCCAGAGAGATTCGCTAGCAAACGTTAGGTCTATAATAGAACCAGCATTACCCCTACTGAATGTATATGCAAAGCCGGTGTTGCACAGGACAACATTCAGAACTGAAAAAGCCTCCAGAAGGGCCTGACCTCTTCTATTTGTTTGAGCGCTGCCCCACTCCGTAGCCCACGCGTTGAAGTCTCCTGAAATTACTACGGGACTACGACCTCTTACGTCCAGAACCAAGCAATCTAAGAAGTGGATGAATCGCTCGATTGGCTCATTTGGAGGGGCATAACAACTGAAGATATGTATGCCATTAAGTTTTGCTCGAACATATCCGAAGGAACCTTGCTGGCTTTCTTGAATGGCCAAGCCAGAGCATGCCCAGATTGCTGCCTTGCCACTATGGTCCCTCACCCATGCAGCATCATCCAAATTTTTGTACTGTTCACATAGTATTGCGACGTCTGGCTTCACTTCATGTATAGCCTGCCATAGGAGGTCCTGGGCAGCCTCACAGTGGTTTAAGTTCAGCTGAAGTAGCTTCACCTTCTACGGTTGCCTCCCATCACCAACCGTCGTGCTGGGCAATTACCCCTACCGGTGATGTGAGTACCGATAGCTTCTCCATTCCCCGAGCGACAGAATGCACACTGTGGTTCCTGTTCACAGCTTTTTGCCTTATGGCCAGCTCTGCAGCACCTAAAGCAAAGGTTTGATAGGTCAACTTCGCTCTTGCATGTGGCCGCTCTGTGACCTGATCTCCAGCATTTAAAGCATCTCACTGGGCTAACTACTTCTCGTATACGGCACCTAACCCAGCCTATACGGATTCTGCCAACCTCAACCATTTTACGAGCTATAGCCGTTGGTATTTTGACAACCGCTATCTGCGTACCTCTGTGCGCAGGTGTAAGACTAGTCACGATATTCTCATCGAGGATTTTTCCGTCATCGAAGTCCATAGTTATAGCGTTAAAGACCTCTCTCTTTGTTGTCACCTCGTCAATGTGTGTGTGTGTGTGTGTGTGTGTGTGTGTGTGTGTGTGTGTGTGTGTGTGTGTGTGTGTGTGTGTGTGTGTGTGTGTGTGTGTGTGTGTGTGTGTGTGTGTGTGTGTGTGTGTGTGTGTGTGTGTGTGTGACCCTACATTGCATGTGGTCAGACATGCCTCTAAGTTACGATTCTTTTACTTTCGGTTTGCTAATCTCTCCTCTCTATCTTGTATGTCGGCTTGCAATTAAAATTTGTTCTTTAATTCTCTCGTCAGTGTCCTTAAATTCACATCTAGCTGCCTGCTCCGCGGCATTTCTGGTCGTATTTTGACAATAACTCATCGAATGTTGGCTTCCAAGTGTTCAATAGTTTCTCGCTGACCAGCGTAGGCAAGTGACCTCGCATACCCTCAAACAAAATAGTCCAGCAGTGTTAAATCACACGAACATGGTGGCCAGTTGAAAGTCCATTTCTCGATATTAATCGTACATGAAATGTTTATTTCAGTAAATTAGTTGTAAAAGGCGCTGTGGCATGTAAGCCCGACTTATTAAAACCACATGTCTCTGATATCAATATCATCCAATTGAGCTACACAAAGACATTGTTTGTAGCGTTTTAATATTCAAACACTTAAGGACCGATGATTCCTTCGGTTCATAAAACATACCAAACGACAATTCTGATGATTTTAGAAGCGAACCGCGCGATGATTTTCACATCATTATTTTCAAATTAAACTTGAATGATTTGCAAACGTTGCTCTGGCGAGAGTCGTTTATTCATTATGAACTTGCAAACCAAACTAACTAAAAATCAACTGTTAGGTTTCACATCGGTCCCTGAAAAATTTGTTGCCAACTCAAACTTTTATACCTCGAAATGAAACACCCTTTAATGAGCAAAATAACAAAAAATCCTAAGTGTATCGATTTGCAAAATCAGCAATTTGCAATGCTGATGAGTTGTCTAGATGACGCGAAAACGCCTATCTCTGGCGCAAATACCCATTAAATTTATGAATATTACATTATTTGGACTACATCCTTTCGAATTGTGAAGATTGTAAAGATTCTTGACTAATACAAGACAATTGAGGTGCATATAGTTACCTGGACGATGCGTCTAGAGAAATCATGCATATTTAAAATTCATTATGTTTACTAGTAAAATTTGAAGCATACTTTGAAACGTCTACGTATTGAATTGAAATCCTCAGGGCAGCATATTTGCAGTATCTTCACTAAACAACATATGTAGACGAGATCCTTCAATTATTTTAGCATATATACGTTTTGTATGTACGCGTTGCCTAAGAGAGTGAATATCCATCATATTCTTCATTTTAAAATTGTTTAAATGAATAAAAGATGAATGCCTTCAGTATGTTATGCATATAATGGGTTTTATCTTGCATACATGTTGGTATTCACACAAAACATCTAACAATATAGTTTTATACATAGTTTTTAACGAACAAATATGTTGTATAATGTCGACATAAAATATGTTTTTTTTAAACAATAAGTTATTGTAGTGTGTAGACACTGGCTGGAAGAAAGATATTCCGAACAAATGTCGAAATTACACCAAAAAACTGTATATATGCAAATTACAATTACGATATACATAAATTTTCTAAAAATGCATCCCGTACATAACTCTATATATGTGTTCGTACCATGTACATACTTCATTAACATCTGTGCTGATTTAATTGTTTTCCTTATCTCCTACTTTTTTTATATACTTAGTGTTACTATGTAGTATTATAATGAAAAGCTCTTGAGTTTTATGTAACACATCGAGTTGATGTGTATTGTGTATCATTTGGTACAGTTCCTGTATGTATCGTATCAACAATGCACAGCAGCCACAAATTATACCAAACTTTTAAAAACTATTTTCTTTTGGTACTGATACTGTTCTTGGTGTATTTATTGCATTTAAAAAGCTGTTATATAGCTTTTTGTGTGTTACAATTCAAAAGTTTAATTGAAATGGTTTTCCATCCAGAATTCCAGACGAAGCAGATACAACAACACTAAAATGCGTTTATTGTGTTTTTTTTGTGGTGCAGCATCCTCTGCAATTAATTGCAATTAAGTATTTTTATATTTCGGATTTTTTATTTAAGATTTGACTGAAGAAGATATTTTTTCTTTTACAGTTATGAAATAAATGTCTGGCTGTATACAAAGAAAGATGATATTCGACTATATATACCTCAAAAACTATTTCGTTGGGATGTGATAAATAAACACAAAATGAAACTTTTACCAACGATGTAAGCAAATAAAAAGAGAACGAATGAAACCACCAAAAAAAAAGTCTCAAGAAAAATCTTTTACTTTACAGTAGTTTTTGTACACAAACTAACATACATCTATTACACATACACACACACACACACACAAAAAAAAAGAAATATAAGATTTGTTAACATTGTCTGAAATTTAATCCCAATAAAACAGTGTACTGATATTTTTTGGGAGTTTTATATTTGATAAATATTTGGCTAAGCACCAAAGATGTACACAAACCAATTAGCCTTGGTGATACTCGTACATTGGTTTTTATTCTGCTTGCCGTCTAAAAGCTCCTTACACGAGATTCGACTAGCAACACAAAATCTATAATATTGAAGACATTGAACTCGCCTTGAATTAGCCGCCGCCATTAAATTATATATGGAACGGCCTACAAAATTTTCCTTTATTATATTTTTGTGACGGCAATCTGGTAGAAAACAACCGATAACTGAACAAAAACAAAAAAATGATTATTCAATAAAAAATTAAGCATTAACATAAATAAAAAAAACTTTTAACATTTTATCATCATGATTTTTATTTCTTCAGCAAAATACTACATACTCATATAAGGATTTGAGATAAATGGCGCCAGCAGTCTAGACAGAGAGACGTTTACAGATTTTTTATTTTTTATTTTTATTGAATTTATTTTTATTTTTAGGTACTACAAACAATCATTTTTAAGGTTGTTTCCATGGATTGATTTATTGTTTGTAGAGATTTTTTAATATTTTTGATCGATTGCTATATAATAAAGCTCGGAGCACCATAAAAATGCTTTAAAACAATCAAAATGTTATGTACTTTGACGGGGAGAAAAGCTGTAAAAATAACAAAAGAACATTAAAACAGAAAAACACAGATAATACTAATAAAATTGTTCGCGAGTAACAATAATATGAGAAAAAGTTTGAAGATTAAGGCTTTATGGTACTGGGGAAAACAAATTTCTTTTTTTAGTGTCGATATGTAAATGCCCCTAAAATGTATGCAATGGTTTGTTTCTTTGAAAAAATTTGAGTACCAAAATGTTTTTATAAATTGTTTACGAAATTGCTGATCTAAACATTAATTGCATATTAAAATAAATTAATAACCACTTTGTACCGGTTACCATGCGTTCATGAACTAAACAAAAAAAAACACTTATCAAATTGTTAGGCTAGGTGGCAGTTGATAATGCTGCTCTAATGTTCGATATCATTAGGCACACGCCCATATTTCGTTTAAAAAAATCAAAATTTCACAAAGTTAAACTTGTCACGTTTAGGAAACACAAAAAAACAACTCAGTTTTATGACCATCAATCTCTTGGTCACTATTCATGACCCACTATTCACCCCTCCATATAATGTTTGATGTTAGGTATAGTGCGCTACTAAATTGTTTGTTTATAAATGCAAGTTGACCGAATTTATATGTGGAACTCAGGGTAATTCGTAAGGTTCATAAAATCAATGTAACACCCGACTGTTACAAACGTGGGGACGACGCGCACTCATGAGATGGGCGAAAGCCGGGCCTTATGCAACTTTGTCGGTAAGTTTTGCGTCGTTTCAAGATCTGCTCCGTGATGTCATACTGATGCTAGGCATTTATTAAATAAAAACTTGGACCGTACTAAAGTCTAAAGTCACGCATGTATACTTATTAGCGTAATACTGTGCCAATCCTCAAAACAGTTGTTAAAGACAATTTCCGGAATAAACTCCAATGCGCGTAGCGATTCACGTGTAATGTTTTCAATTTACTCAAAACGGTTTCCCTGGAGCGGTCGTTTGAGTTTGTTGAACAGCTAGAAGTCACATGAAGCTAAATCAGGTGAATACGGTGGTTGCGGAACGATATGGGTGAAATTTTTGGCGAAAAAATTACGTAAAACCAATGCAGTATGAGAAGGTGCATTATCGTGGTGCAAAAACCAAGACTTGTCGACCCACAATCGATGCATAACACTCAAATAGTATTCATTGTTGAATTCGGAGTGCACCACACCTCGATAATCGAAGAAAATTGTCAACACCACCTTGATTTTTGACTTACTTTGACGTGGCTTTTTAGGCTTCGGCTCACCTTTGGCACCATATTCGGCCGATTGATCGTCTGTTTCCGGGTCAAGACTCATCGCCAGTTATAATACGTTTCATGACATCCTGGAGTCGGAAAGCATTGTTTCACAGATGTCAACGCGACGTTGTTTTTCCAAAAAATTTAGTGATTTTGGAACCAATCGTGCTTTCACTTTTCTTAGGCCCAAATGATCTTTTAAAATGGTTTTGACTGATCCTTCCAATATTTCAACGATGCCAGTAAGGTCTCTGACTGTTAATCGTCGATTCTCGAGCACCAATTCCTTTATTTTATTAACGTGTTGATCATCAGTTGATGTTGATGGCCGCCCTAAACGTGGTTCGTCGTCAACACGTTCTCGACCCTCTTTGAACAATTTGTACCAATCAAAAACACCTGCTTGCGACATACAATTGTCACCGAAGGCCTTTTGCAACATTCTGAACGTTTCGGCACCACAAAATTGATTCCGCACCCAAAATTTAATGGAACTTCTTTGTTGAATAATTTCACTCATTGTAAAAATCGCCGAGTGCACTTTTTGTACTTCCGAAAGACAAGCGTATACTAAACACTTATGATTATTTTGATGTGACATTTGGCAAAGGTGTCACTGACAGTCATACCAACATAGAAAAAAAAAATAACTAATGGTTTTCCGCGCGAAATTTGAATTAAAAAGTCTTACTACTTTTTGCCCACAGCTGATCCTTCGCATGATATATTCCTATAATTTTTCCCTCTTTGTCTGTAACTTCATAAGATACGTTCCCGACTTTCCTTACGATTATTGCAGATATAAATTTAAAAGCAAGTTTGTCAGAAAAATGCCGTGCAGCATTACGTTGAACAAAGTTTCGAACAAACACCTCTTGTCCATTATCAAAATCTCGATGTCTAGCCCGTAAATTATAAACGCATTCGTTTTGTTGGTACGTTTTCTCCGGATGACTTAGTACAATCTTTTGGGCAGCTGAAAGTCGATCTACATTTTCCTCTATGCACAGCTGATTGTCACTCAAAATATCTAATTTCCTCAAAAGTTCGTATATTGAACCATCTTATGCTGACCGAATACTGGAAAATGTGGCGAAAATGTTTTGCTAGTGTGAACCACATTCCGAAGCGCTCCAGCTATATTTCATCGAGATATTCATCCCACCTTGGATGATCGTCTTTGAAGTAAGCTCTGACAGCGGATAGAACAGAACAATTTACTCGTTGTGAGGCATTTGCTTGTGGTGAATACTTGGCAGTAAAATTATGTTGAATACCGTATTTCTTCATCAACTCCTTGAAGCAAACTGTGTCCATTGTCTGTTAGCACCATCTCAGGTACTTCACGGCTGAGGTCGAGCGGAGAACTAATAACAATAGGAATCTGCTATATTTGTCTATAATGATAAAGATATGTGTAAATACATTTCTTGTCCGTGGATATGGGCCTACAAAATCCATATAAAGTCTCTGCCAGGGCCGAGATACTTGAAAAGGTTTTCCTATTTCTGACCTCATATTATAGTTAACTGCTTTCGTACATCAGCCTTATTTAAGTTCTTTGTTAGAGACCCAGGCTCTACGAGTTTCCATGTATGTCCGTATCTGAAACTTAACCTGTCTTCCAAAATAACTTTCCATCCATAACCTTTTTTTTATTTTTTTTTTATTTATTTATTTATTACAACTGATTTACAAATCATCTAGTAATTTATCTTTCTTAATTTATATTCTTGTTTGGAGGTTTGTAGCCCTTTGGCTAGTCCCCTTCACAATTTTATTTATTTTCTTTTTCTTTTTTATTGTCATGTTGCATGTGTTTTATCGCGTGTTTGCTTATTTCTTCACTAACGAAATCCATCTTCAGATCTCTGTGGAGCTTGTCATTTCTTATGTACCACGGTACCACATTATCTATTCCACGAAGGACTTTGCTTTGAAATGACTGGATGATATTGACATTGGTTTTCTTTGTACAGCCCTAGAGCTGAATATCGTAATAGTAGCAATTTATTATGTAGAGTTAGCTCAGAATTTATTCCTAAGTGCCAATCCATCTTTCTGTATTTGATGATTGACTCTTCTTTTTTCTTTTTCACATGCTCTTTCCATTTTAGTTTCGCGTCTAGAGTCATGCCTAGATATTTTGCCGTATTTGCATAGGGAATTTGCTGGGAGTTCAGTGCTACTAGTATCCAGTTCACCTTCTTGTTGGTAAAGTTTACGTGAACAGATTTTGTTTCATTAAGTTTTATTCGCCATCTCTTGCTCCGGGGACTGACAATATTAGTAGCTCTTTACAATTTGCTTGTAGATTCTTCTATGCAATTAGCAACTGCTAAGATGGCCGTATCATCCGCAAACGTCGCTATGTTAGTATCCTCTATCGTTGGCAGGTCCGAGGTGTATAGAACATATAAAGTTGGTCCCAGAACGCTACCTTGTGGTACCCCTGCTGATATTTTCTTTATTTCTGAGTATTCGCCATCTGATTTAACTCGAAAGTGTCGGTTAGATACAGTACCGAGAATAGAAAGTGCAACACCCATAAAAATACACAAAAAGATGTATTTTGCCAGTACGACGCACGTTTAAAAAAAGAATTGTTTTAGAAGTGGTTCTATGTAATATAACACGCATTTTATGGAAAAACAAAATTTCATGCAAAATGGTTTATGACTTTATTGTTTATTGTTTTTAAAGCCATAATATTTTTTTAGCATTTTTCAGGTAAAATTAAATTTCAGTTTCCAGAACAAGTAATAAATGTTGAGTCACTTTTTATTGCAGTTTTTTTGATTTTTATGGTAAACAGGTGTCTTACGAAGTAATAAAATGTATATTTAATGTTTAATTGCTCCGCCTTTGTTGGCAATAACAGCTGCAATCCTTGTTGGCATGGAGTCAATTAAATCTTACAGGTACTCGAGGGTCCGTTCTTTATACCATACTTCTTCGATGATTGAATTGAGTTTTTGGATGATGACGGCATTTTTTTATTGATTTTCATCCCCATTACGTGTCAAAGGTTTTCAATAGGATTCAAATCTGGTGAGTTTCCAGGCCAATCCAGAGTGGGAATTCCATTTTCAACAGAAAATCTTTAACCTGAAGAGAAATAATAATAGTTAACTGTTTCTTTTTTTTATCGTCTTAAATATAAAATTAGTAAATGAAAAAAAATAATGCGCACCGTTTTCGCTCGATGACAAGGGGCGGAATCATCTTGAAAAATTACAGACTCAGCACTCAAAAAATGCATTTCAATGGAAGAGAACAAATGGTCCTTTAAGATTTTTTTGTAGACTATTGCGTTGACAGTTCCTTTAATAAAGGCCATTTCTCCAATTCCATGATAGGAAAAACATCCCCAAATCATTTGGCCCGTTGGTTGCTTCAGTGTATTTTTCAAGCACTGATCGCTCAGTCGTTCGCCGGATTTGTGCCTGACGTACTGGATTCCATCCGATCCAAAAAGGTTAAATTTACTCTCATCGGAGAATATGACTGTTCGCCACTGTTGTAGACTCCAACCAGAGTGATTTCGAACCCATTCTAACCGTTTTTGTTTCATTTTGGTCGTAAGAAATGGTTTTTTGCCGTGGACCTGGCCATATATCCTTTTTCCCGGAGGCGGTTACGAATCGTCTGAACCCCGATTTCTTTGCCGGTTTCTGCGTTGAATTCAGCCCGAATATCCACAGCAGTTTTAAATCGATTGGCTGTTGACATTCTGATAATTTTAAAATCTTCTCGAGCAGTTATCTTCCTTTTTGGATTTGTTCCTTTTTTGCGTTCCAATTCACCGGTGGAATGATTTTTAAAAAAAAATACGGCTCACAGTCGAGTAATTGCACCCAATCTCAACAGCATCTGCCTCGATGACATTTTAGGTGTTCCAGACAATGCCAGAATCTGATTTTTCTGAGCCATAGTCAGTTATGTGTATTTGGCCAATTTGAACAAATTATAATTTTAATAACTTTCTCGTGCGAATATTTATCTCAAACTAACTAAAAAAGTTAAATAACGATTGTATTTATACCCAAAAAATAAATCAGCCTCCTACGATAATGACAAGGGGCAATTAGTACAATTTTACCTAAAAAATATTGCTGTTGCACTTTCTATTCTCGGTACTGTATGTAAGATTTTAGAATGTCCTACATCCAGGAAGACGCTTGAACATACTTTCTTTTTTTCAAGGACGTCTTCAATTATGTTTGTAATTCGGTGTACTTGTTCTACTGTTGAATGGTTTTCTCTGAAGCCAAATTGATGTGGAGGAACAAGGTTTCTTTCTGCTATTATTGGTTTTAGTCTCTTTAGGAGTAGTTTCTCGAATAATTTTGAAATTATTGGGAGTAAGGAAATCGGCCTCCACGAATTATTGTCATTAAGTGGTTTGTTTGGTTTCGGTATCATAATTACTTCTGCTCCTTTCCATTGACTTGGAACGTGTTTAAGTCTGAACACAGTATTAATTATTTGGAGTAGTTTACGTAGTCCTTTTTCAGGAAGAGCTTTTACTATTTGTCCTGTAATTAAGTCATATCCTGGAGATTTCGTTCTATTTAGGTTGAGATTGATTTCCTCTTTTAATTCTTGTAGTGTGACAGGAGATATATTGCAGTTATCCATTTTATATACTGGTGGTATGTTTTACTCTGCAGTTTGTCTAGGTAGAGGCTGAAACGTGTTCTAGAGGTAGGTTGCAAACAACGAAGTTTTTTGCTTTGCACTTATAGCCCATGTGCCATCTTCATTTTTTATTAGTGGAATTTGTAGTTTAGGTCGTTTTAAATTTTTTGTCGCTTTCCAAAGGGAGTACTCGGTATCTTTTTCCCCAGTAAGGCCAATCAAGTATTTATAAATGGATTCGTTTTTGATTTTTTTAATTAGCAACTTTAGTTTATTGGATATAAAATTTAGAGTTGTTTTATATTCTGGCGCTCGACTTCTTTGCCAGGCCTTTCTTGCTTTTCGTTTTGCTGCAACCAGTTCTCGAACTTCTAGAGGGTAAATAGCATTTCGGCGCATTTCCTTTGAACTTGAGGGGGTACTACTCCACGCCGCTTCTGGTATACTGTTGAGTTGTTCTAGTACTTTTTCTAGCTCTTTCGGGTTTTTTATTGGCACCTGAAGATCAATATTATTTTCAACAAGTGCTGCTTTCTAGGTGTATGTAGATTTCGTCTATACTTTTGGTGATAAAGAAGTCAATGATATCGGGTATTTTGTTTCTATCCGTAGGCCAATAAGTTGGTTGATCTCTAGAATGAAAATCGCAATTGCATAGTCTTCCTGCTACAAACAGCTCTCTTCCTTTTTTAGAGGTTACTTTTGATCCCCAGTAGGTGTTTTTTGCATTAAAATCACCTCCGATTATGAAATAGAAGTTTGATCTAAGTGATTTAAATAACGTGCAATAGTCTTGTTTAATTAAATTATATCTTGGGGGGGCAATAAATTGACGATACTCTATATTCTTCCATAACCTTGAAATTTGTTAAAACAGCCGCATTTTCTTGTAAGGCTTTAATGCTGCCTACATACTTTGTATCATTAAACGCATCCGTTCCTAGATTTATGTGCTGCGCTTCTGTTCCACTCTTTATATATTTCCTCAATGCATTCCATGTTAAACATTTGTTGTTCGATATGCGCTCGAGATAAACTCGATCGAGCGAGTCTGCCTGATAAATCTCGTTGTTCCATCAACCAAGCGATCCGTTATTAGTGTAAATGTATAGCCTTCTACATAAAGTCTAAACCTCTTAACACTTAGAACCGCCGCTAAATACTCCAGCTCCTTACACTATAATTTCTTTGCGCTTTGTTGAATTTGTGTGACATGAAGGCCACCGGATGTTTTTCTCCATTTGTAAAATCTGGATTCACTAGTACTGGTGCTGTGACTAACATTTTCCTTAGTTCATCGAACGCGGTTTATGCTTGCGAATTCCACTTCTCCTTCGAACCATTCTTTAATAAATCTGATTACAGTAGCGTAGTTAGCTAGAAATCGACGGTACCAGCTGGTCATCCCCAGGAATTTACGTATTTCTTTGATGATTTTGGGAATGGAGTATTCGTTTATGGTTCGCACTTTTTCGGGGTCCACTCTGACACATTCCTCACCAATCACATACCCAAGGTAGTTTGTTTCTTACTTTTCTCTATATTTATAGTTACATTTGCTGATTTCAACACAAATTAACCGACACATCGTTTAGGCTGCGTTACTCAACTCAAACGACATGTCGGTAAGTAAATTGATAGAGTGGACGTCCTGGCTTCGTGAAAGCCATCTTATCCCTTCACGCTGGCTCTAGCGGGTTTTGCCCCCCTCTCCCCCTCGTCCAATCTTCCAAGCAACCCCTCGATTATTGGTAAGGGATAAGCGTTTTTCACGGTAACTGAATTGATCTTTCTTGCGTCGAGACATAGACGAACTGTTCGCTTTTACCACCCGTGTCATTGGAGATGACCAGGAACTAGTACTCTCTTCGATTATATCCATTGATAACATCCGATCTAATTCCATATAAAATTCATCTTGAACTTTAGGTGATACTGAGAAATACCGCTGCTTCACGGGAATGGCGTCTCCAACATCATGTTTGTGTGACAGAACATGGGTTTTACCTAATCCGTTCTATGATGATGGAACAATGATGGAAATTAATTAATTAACTTAATTGGTGTTTACTGATCTGTGGCTCAATATAATTACTATCCAACTCCTCTATCATTAAGGGAATGTAATCAGAAGTGCCTAGTTCATTGGTTTCCAGAACACTTTATGTCAAGTCGTCCATTAAATGGTATTTGTTGTTCAACGGAATTGGCCAAATTATGGATTAGCACAGATTCAGCCACTATATTTTGCGGATTGCAATGACCATGCCCGACAGGAATATGCTATCTGAATTGCTTATTCCTGGATTGGATCTTGATTTTACAACATTTTATTTCTATTGTTTGATTTATTGTTCAACACAAATATTATTGAACAGTATACTCCTGTATTTTGTTTGTTTAATATAGCATACCTTTAGGGGCTAGTTTGGTTTTCCTCAATTTATGAATGAAAATTTATGAAAATAATATTTTTATGATAAGCACAAATTTTGCCAGTTTGGCCGCCTTTCGAAAGTTTTAAAATTAGGCTTAAATTATTTCTGTTTTTTTTTCTAGAAATCGGGTTTTATTTATTTCGTCTTTCAGGCAAAATTTGAAATTTTCCCCTTTTTCGACTCCTGAATTAGCACTAATTTTTTGCCATGAGTAATAATAGGCAGAAATTGGGCTTAATCGGCAAAGTTTCATTTTGAAATTGGAAAGTTTCAATGCTGCGGTTACCCACACTATTAGTAAGTATAATAATTTTTGAAGTAAACATTTAGGTGAAACGGAGTTTTACTTCAATCTCCTGCACACATACTATACAAAAACAATTTTTTTAATATTGGATCGTTTTAGTAAAAAGTTCGAAGTTGTATACTTTTCATGATTTAGTTTGGAAACTTTACCTTGTGCTAGTTATTAGCCAGTTCGGTACATATTTTGAAATTACATTTACATACAGCATAAATTTATGATATTCAAATATTTAAAAAAATAAAAAGATAGTAAAATTTAGATAATTTATTAACTAAAATTTATGGAACATCAAAACTTGAGTAATTAAAAACCAACTCGTTGTTATTAGAGTAAAAACCGCATAGTTTCAAAACAGTTTTCCAACGATGTTGCTTTAGTAGGTAGTCAACTACACTTCTACAGTACTCGTAATGCCACAAAATCAAGTTGTTATAACGTACAAATTTCGAAACCACTGCATTGGTTTGTTATTATATTTAATAAAACAAATTTTTACAACTTTGTGGTTTTTCTGAAAAACCATCGTAATATCTCATCCACATAGTTTTATATCCAACTATAATTTTTCATATTAAACCGTATTATAAAATATTTTTAATCTTATGTTCAATAATAAAAAAATATGTTTTCTGTTCTTTTACAGGTAAGTCAATCGCTGGATGATTAAGTAGCTTCCGGTGAAGTATATCAATTTTATTAATTATTGTAAAATTTTCAATGGTACAAATTTTCTACTTTTGGATTTATTTAAAGGAGTTGCACAGTCTACGGATCCCAGTTTCGTTAAGGTGCAAATGTGTGTCTTCTAAACTAGTCCCGAGAGCACCAATCTTTCGAACGGCCAAATTTATATGTAAAGGGGAGTTCTTATGCGATCATGCATACACCCTTGAACACCAAAATGTGCAATTATGACTAAAATTAATATTAATACGAATATAAATAACGACCAGTGGTGCAGTAGTTAAAGCTTTGGCATTAAGGTATCTGGTTTAAATTCTGGAACAAAATATTATTACTAATCACAAAACACATTGACGCCCCAAAAAATTACTTTACTTCTTTTCTACCGTTTCAATTTTTGACATGTTTTTTCCTGGTCAAAATATTTCGCTCTGTGACTCTATGTAGTGACTCTATGTCATATCCGGAAATTAAAATAAAATCCGGGTTCATCACAAATTTTCATCATCAACCCGAGTTCAGTCCCAATTTATTGGAAAATCAGCAATCTGAATTGATTTAATTACTTTCCATCGGGAATTCATATTGGAATTCCACGTTCATCATTCTTTTAGTTTTAATTTGAGGATCGACTTGTTAGCCTGTCACGTAAAGTAAAGAAATAGTTCCATGATAATTGCTAATATTTCAGACAAAATAATGAATTTGTGTTGGGCCATTGTACTGGCCTTCAGAAATCTTAGTCCTTTTAGAACTAGATGGTCACATCTCTCATTGTATGGCAGAATCTGCGACGGTTCGTTGCGAATTCCTAATTTTTTCAAATTGACCACTAAATGGGGCATGTTTCGAAATGCAATATACTTGGGATCCCAGTGTTAGCCGCTCCAACTTACGCACTCCGAGTGTAAATGCTTTTCCGTTTGTCTGAATATGCAAATCATGATTCGGAGTCAGTAATGGTGTTTTCTATTACACTCTTCTCATGCTGAATCTTCAACGGCCTTATTTCCTAGGAATTCAGAATATCCATCAAAATAATTATGTTTTCCTTCCCTATAATTCTTTTTAAAAGCATAAGTAGCTCTATGTCATAAGGATGATGCTTGGCTGGCCGAAATTATGAAAATGTCTGTTATCTTGTATTTTCTTCTAATACACTTGTGTAAGCCTAGGCTCGACAACTCTAGCTCCAACTCGCGAAGTTATTTTTGATCCATGAGTGTACCACAAAGCAAGGTGCAAGATTTCTGAATTTGGTCCAGTTCGGGATTCCTGATCCAAAAATTTCTCTAACAACTTATTGTTTTTGTCATCAAGTCTAATATTGATCACGTCTGGTACGTGACCTAATCTGTTGGGTTTTGATGGCCCTAGACGCGGCAATGCCTTACTATTAAAGTGGAAGTGTGCAGTAAAATTTCATAGCTGCTGTTGCATTTAGACAGATTTTTTTCTAAATTTCCTTACTAGCCACATAGTTATTTGTGGACTAATCCACACACAAACATTCGTTGACAGGTGAAGTAGTAGTAACGCCTTTATTATCTTTTTGGTAATATACGACGAGACGTGGGTGCTTTATGTCAGTTTTTGATCAAAATTACGGCCAGATATTTATAGTTTCCTTGAATCGACATGTATCAATCGTTGACTATCCTGAAAACATGTTGCATACTCCCGGCACGGGAGTGCGGGCATTGTACTCTAAAAATTGGTTTCGAAACGTTTGGACTAGTCAGTCCATCAGCATATAGCTGATGTTCGTATTGAAGGTATTTTTAATGTTGGTGAGTAATTGGTCTAGTAAAGACTCTTGCTGTGACCAGTGTTGTGCGTCTACGCGTAATTTGAAATTTTCGACATGTTGGTGTCGAAAATAGCGTAAACAATTCATTTTGGCAATGTCGACAATTCTTAGAGTATGTAGAATATTCGTAGACAATGTATCTACATTGTTTTTTGTTGTATTACTCATTGTTTTCAGTTGGAATTTGCCATATCACAGTTTTTTTATCCCTCGCTATCTGTTCTGGGGCCAAGGCTCTCCCAACTCCTTCGCAGTTTGCTTATTTACGCCCTTACGTTTACCCCTGCATCGGTTAATTCGAGGACGTATAGGTCCGATTTTATTACCATCTGCACATTGCATAGCACCATGCCAGCCTATACTGGCATGGAAGATGGGTCGGCCCATGAGTTTTGCACTCCGACAGGGGGTCACAGATGTGTTCCTTTTCATCACAAATCATAATTCCCTTTGCACCCTGCCCCTATCGGGATTCGAACCCGGTACCTCCCGCTCCAAACGCCAAACCTTTAACCACTATGCCATTTAGTCGGTCATATTACGGTTATCCCAGTTCAAATTGCTTATTTCCAATACTGTGTTAAGTTAGAATTCAATTTTTACAAAACAAATATTATTTTTTATTTGCAATGCCATGTTTCTCATTAACAAGCCCTAGCGCCACGTATTCTACACATTACTGGAGAAATGGGTAACTGATGACGTCACTTTTGGTTTTTGATGATTTGTTTTAGAAAGTAATTTCGAGTTTACTTTGAATTGTCAAAGTGTCTCTACCATCTGCAAAAAATAAAAATATTGCTAGACTGTTCGGCTTAGACCTGTCTTTAATTTTCGAAATTTTCTTATTAACCTAATCTTTCAATTATTTTGGCCTTCGAAAGTATATCGATCAACTGCACATAATATAGCCGAGTTCAATTGGCGTTAGCAAACTTCTTGCTACTAGCAGTGATTAGATTCGTAATTTTTTTATTAGAAGTAAAGCTTAAGAAATCAGAATTTTTGATTGAGTAGTTATGAGAAGCTATAAATACTTGGGGTACTTAGCTTATGCCCTAGCATACTTCTCTGTCGCCAGAATCAATATATTATGATATATTATGAAAGTAGGCGCATTGCCTAAGTTTATGTAACTCATGTTTATAAGCCAAGGCAATAGTTAACAACATTAACCATTGGTTAGGTCGTGTCTACCGACTCGGTCTACCGATTCCATTCCCGTAAATTTATTTTTTTTTAGGATGAAAAATATGAATTTATAATTATCAAAAATTGTTTTATTAATTATTTGGATCAACATAAGTGTTCACGTATTTGTTACATTGGCTCTAAAATTAGTTTGAAACAGCTCACTAGATGCAGGTCGGTAAATACGCGTACACCGATATCTCTTTTAACATTAATTCCAGGTATTTAACACGATCCTGTAACATTTCATGATATGTTATTTGTAGGATCAATACTATACACAGTCATCGACGTAATCTACTTGGATTAATTACTTACAGAACTCGGAATTCGCTGCTTTAAAAAAATTGTCAACGACGCCGTTCACCGTACGACGCTAAATTTGCGGCTATGAAAGAAATTCTATGTGCAATGCTGGCAGTCATGTATTTACAACTTGGAAACGAATCTTTACTTTAATATTTACAATTTGGATTCGATGCAGTGACTACCCAAGTTTAACATGCATTTCTAAAGCAAAAGGCTGGCGTACAGATATGGCGGCCTCATGGAAATGGATTGTGTGTACATACAATGAAATTTTTTTGTCTGCTGGATTTACAAGTTTCTTATAAATATTGACGCATTTGAGTGGTTTTATCCGAATAAAATTTGTTCAATGTGATAGCTGTCGTTATTAATTCTTCCATGAACTGGTTATTTAACATTTTATTGCTTAGTGAAGATTTTGTTCATTGCAGTTCACCTTCGCTCAAAGTAGTTTATTTTGACAGCTCTGTATTTCGTTTAAAAATTTAACTATGTAGGTATAAAGTTCCACTGATTAACATAGGTTTCCGATCTTTATCGAATTAGTACAAAATTGTACTACCACAACTAAAGTGTCAATGTAAGAAATATCAATTTTTTGCTATCGAAAACGGATTTTCCGAACAAAGCTTCAGTAGGAATAAATTCCATGAAGAAGAATTGGCTAAATAAACAAAGAAACCAAAGAATTTTACTGATTGATAAAAAAAACAATAATTTTCGACATTGTTTACATTCTCTACATTGTCGACGTCAAACTTTTAATTGTCTACATACATTCTCTACACAAGTAGATTATTAATTATCTAGGTGGTGTAGACAATACGGCACAACACTGCCTGTGACTGTCTCTAATCGCTGCAATAGAAATGTTGTCATCGAAGGAGGCCTGAATTCTTCTGCTCTTCAACATATTAATGGTCCATTCTAGGATGGAGAAGTCAATATCGCTTGCTCTTTTCGGAAATAGTTGTGCCATAAATGCTCTGTATATCAATAATGGCAGAAATAAAATTGTTTATTTCGAAGTGTATCTTCGATCGGTTGGCAGCTCATGTAGAGCTATCTCTGTTGATTTCACAGCGCAGCCCACAGAAAGTTGGCCGGCGGGGTTCAATGGATTTTGTTAAGGTATATTGAATCTGATATAGTGACTCAGTATTTTCCCCTTGATTTTGACAATATATGACGTGCAATTCGCGGGATGCTGGAGAGACGCAACATCTTAGAACGTATTCCAAGCTACAGCTTGCCCCGTATAGCATAACAAGTAGACTTTTTATAAGAAGTAATTCTCTTCCTCGTTGAAGATGTATTGGGCGCTTACCAACTCCACCTTGTGATTTAGATGGGCCTATATTAGCTCCACCATATCTGAAAATGATAATTGAGCGCCTGCAGGCTCCTGATCGAACGAAGAAGGAGAGCGTGTTATTGCTTTCATTTCCTGACGCCCCATTGCTTTCATTTCTTGACCAATCCCATTGAATATTTATGTTCTTAAAGGAGGGTCTTATACGAAATGTGTCACTTTTATGACAAAAAATGCATCGATTAATTTTTTCTACGACGAGTCGTTTATTCTGGTGGCGCTGTTAAACAGTTTACTCACTTATTTACTCTGGACATCAAAATCATGATTCTACCACAGAACATCTCAAGTGCTTCTGATGCAAATAGTCAAAGAACTCTGTCTACTTTGATATTTACATGTCAGTCGAGGATAATGGTTCCCTTTATTATTTACGATGTTATTTTAAGAAAGAAGTTGGTTCCGGTGCTTCCAGAGTG
Organism: Nephrotoma guestfalica; assembly: GCA_963691935.1. Classification (NCBI taxonomy): domain Eukaryota; kingdom Metazoa; phylum Arthropoda; class Insecta; order Diptera; family Tipulidae; genus Nephrotoma; species Nephrotoma guestfalica. Next base: position 266,822,019 of record OY829913.1, read on the forward strand.
CGGTATGGGGCTTTTAGATAAGCGCTTTGGCCCAAATATTTGATATCAAGAGGACATTGAAACTGCTAGTCGTTTCTTTTATCAAATGCAGGTTTATCTATACGCATCTAAACCTGCCATTTGATTAGTCATTTACTGGATTCATTTGCTTCTATTATGTATGTTTTGATCGAGGGGCACGCACATAAGGATTTTTTCGTGTCTGCTACGATTTTATGTTATGCAGATCAATATTAAACAGACTTGAAATACCTGGCCTCGGAGACTCATTTTGTTAGTTCGCTGCCGCTTCTTCGGTATCCTGTTTCTTATCAGTTAACATTTAAACTACCATTTCTGATTCCGTAGCCCAAAAAATTTTGAACACACTGTCCATCGTTGAGAACTCTGCTACCACAACTATGATATAGCCTTGAACTACTAACATTTGAGTCCTTTCTGGAAAAACCTCGGGAAAAATTTTTGCCCATGATTGCCAACCTGACAGCCTTCAGTGTGTCACTGTATCGAGGCTGCTATTGGCTCTTTTCGCAGGCTGCCTTATGACTTATGGTACCGACTTTTTAGAACTCAGACCATCTGATCAGCTTGGTTTGTCATTTTTCTGGGCAGTTTTGCCTATGATTTTAATTTGGTATTGTATCACAAACTAAAAACTCTAAAAAGCTCCAAGCGCTCCATTGCGGCTCAGCTAGTCGTAGAGTTCTTCTCATCTTGCCCTTTATTATTAAAATGCCAATTCATATCTCGATTCAGTTTCGATATATGTTGTATTCGTTGGCGTCATCTGCTCACCGCGATTGTAATAGTTAAGTAAGAACTCTTTTAGTCCCTATAGTATCGTGATAGTTCTCGGAATTAGATGCAATGGGTGCATAGTGCGTTTAGACGAGCACCGCTCTCAGGAATACAGGTCCGCCACAGCAGAGTCTTTTGCTGTGGTAAGGTTACTTTAAACCGAAGAGCGCCAGGTGTCCGAAGTTTCGTACTGCCGTGAATAGAACTAATGATTGTTTTATCTAAGTTTTCTCTTCGAAACTCCTTAGACTCTGCTAGACAAGACCACTTGGTATAGGTTTGGTTATTTTCTCGTTTAAATGGTGTTGAAACGATAGAGGCTATATGATTGGGTTAATGTTTCCAGTTACCAGAAGATTTCGAGAAAACCCCAGAGCTTTCAGAAATGTTGATCCCTTACTTTCATCATATGTAATAGACTCATTTTTTTCATATTCGAATTATAAATTGCTCAGCTTCATTTGAATTGGCCATTTCCAAAACCTTGGAATTTACCATTCCAATAAATAAGTTTGTTGTGCCATAAACGGAGTTAATTTTCTATTCCCATTTTCATTTTATAAACCAGGTAACATTTAAATAGGCTAAGAAATGGTTAAATTTCATTCAAATTTGCCGTTCTTCAAATCCTTATCCAAAAATAATTTTGAAACTGTACAAAAATCATAAAATATGAAAGAAACCAAAATCATCCCGAAGAACTAATAAGAAACTTCACCAGATATTTCACCTGGTATAACCCATCAAAGAAATGGGAGCCATTTTGCGTTTATTATTGGTGTATGTTCAAAGACCAACGTCCTTCGAACATTTACAAACTGTCAACGGCTGCAATTGCACGATACATATCACGGCACGTGCTGCGAACTACAATGGCTGGAATACGACAATCATTGAGACATTACGCTTGTAAACGCAGCATTCGCTCTTCACCACATCAAATCCATCAATTGTTTGCCATTTTGTTGACGATATGCTTTCCGGCACAATCATTCAATCCGTGGGATCAATATGCAAATCACATGAGAAAAGATTTACTACACAGAATTCGTAAAACAAATGAAGATCCACAGATGAACTACGCACCGGAAATGTACAACCGTATTGATTTTGATCGTGGACTTTTGCATTCTCATTTCAAATACGCCAATGATCAATTTTGGTATGCAATCACCTAATCGGCCGGCAGATTTCATTGATAATGATATATAGCGAGAACAACAATTCCATGTTGGCGAATTATGTTGGCGATTGAACGACAGGTGGCACTGAGTACGATCGCAAAATAAAATGCAATCTGCAGCATCAAAAAACGATCCAGTATGGCTAATGTACTCAAAAAATACCTAATTATTATCTGGGATGAATGCACAATGGCTCATAAACATTCTCTCTCTCGCCAAATTTGAATGACAATCACAGACTTTTCGGTGAGGGGCCCTATTGTTGTTATCCGGCAATTTTTGGCAGACACTACCTGTCATTACACGTTCTACGAATGAGATTAACGCATGTTTGAAATTATGAATAACTGACCATCATCAATATACCAGAAAATTTGTGCAACAACTACAGTAATCCCCCGCTTTACGGACAGGATGCGTTCTCATAAACTGTCCTATTGGAGATCCTATAGGAAAGTGATAGATGCGTCCCAGCCAAATGGGAAGATTCAGGGTTTTCAAACTGCATTATACGAAACCGTGAAAACACAAAAGTGTTCATTCATTTTCAATAAATAAAATAAACTCCTACAAATCATTAATTCAGTTTTAATTTTACAACTATTAAATTATTAAATGTAATTCAGAGGTTTTCTGAGCTGGTCAATAGTTTACCGGAGCTGTCGCTATAATTTCCATCAGGGCATTCTTCAACAGTAGATGTTTCAGTTATTTTGGAGAAATAACAGTCTAGAGAGGTGTCTTGGACTCTCGGTACAATTCCTTGTAGAACAGAAAGGAATTTTCAATTTGTCTCGATTTTTTAAGGCTTCTTTCTGTAGACGGATCATTCTCAGAAACAATTTCCATGACTTCTTCAATAAGGGAAAAGGCTTTTGACATTTTATTTGTTGTCGAAATGCGCGACTTTTCATGCTGAGTAGAGTTCTTCGGTGGGGTCTTCTACTAGCATTAACAACAACTCATTCCATCTTCATGCGCAATGGCGACGATTTCATTTTGAATTTCTAATGTGATGTCATGTAAGGGACCAGCAGATTGAAATTTATCCGTGCACTCGGGCCATAATTTCATCCACACGCCATTCATAGTGGCATGCTTTACCTCCTCTCCCCCCCCCCTTTATATTGAATCTTTTCCAAAATTCCGTAACTGAGGTTTGGTTCAACCCATCAATAGACTCAATTTGGTTTTTGAAAACTCGACGAAGGTAGTAGGCCTTAAAACTAGCAATAACACCATGGTTCATTGGCTGCAGTAATGGTGTTGTATTTGGGGGTAGAAATACCACTTTGATGTTTTCCGGGACGTTATTTATTTTATAGCTGGGGGCATTGTCAACGATTAATAAAGCTTTGTTTGAAATATTTTGGTCAGCGTTAAATTTCGAAATTGAATTTAGGAAATCATTATCCAGCCTGTTTTGTTTGAGCGCCAAGTGACTTATTTATTCCGTTGAAGACCCCTGAAATTTTCCGAATGATAAATGAGTAGCGGTTTTAATTTATGATCACCAGCAGCGTTCCCTCCTATCAAAACTGTAATTCGATCTTTGGCTGCCTTGAAACCTGAATCTGATTTCTAAAAGTCATTGCGGGCATTCGTTTCTAAAAAAGCCCCGTCTCATCGACATTGTACACTTGTTGTGACGTGTATCTACCGGTCTGTATAATTTTTAAAAATTATTCTGGATACGGTTTCGCTCCCTCGAGATCTGCACTAGCCGCTTCCCGTACAGCTTTTATATTATGCAAAGAATGCCTCTTGTTGAATCGGTCAAACCATTCTTTTCTAGCTAAAAAAAGGCTCCGCACGAGATGATTCACCATGTTTAGTAACCAAATCAGCGTGAAGATGCTTATCTTTCTCTTGTATTACAATCGTGCTTTATGGTATGTTTCTGTTAATTTGATGGTCTATCCACACACTAAGCAGTCGTTCCATCTCCTCCATAATCTCACTTCTTTGTCTTGACACATTTTTTGCGGTTAGGAGTGTTACCCTTTTTACACTTGATAAAATTTTATCTCTGTTGTCTTATTGTATTAACTGTTGAAGTAGCTAGGCCCAAAACTTTGGCGATTGCATTATTTTTTTGGCCAGCGATATCCCGTCTTAAAATATCTAATTTTAATTTTAATGTTATTGATTTTCGCACTTTTTTACATGCATTTCGTCAATGCTTGCTATTCGCTTTTCAGGAATTTTAGCAATATTAGAGAAATTTAATTAAATTTAATTGAATTAATAATATGTATGGAGCGTAAATAAACTAACACTGCACTAGACCGCATAACATCAAATACTAATTCGTAAGAACGTTGTACAACTATTTTGGGATTCCCCGTATTATTATCCCCGTACAGGGATTCCTCACAAAAAATGTAAGCAAAGCAGAAACAAATATACTTGGTCCGTAATTGCGAATATTTCATCCGTATACCGAAATTTTGATACTTAATTAACCATGTCCGTAATATCGAATTTCCGTTAAGCGAGCGTCCGTAAAGCGGGGGATTACCGTAGTTGAATCGATTAATACATCAACCACACAGGGCTTAGTGAACGAGTTATTTTGGCAGCTAAAAATGTCGATATTGATCAAATTATCTGGCAAATTAACGAAGCTGTTAATTATACCCGCACCGCATTCTTAAATTCACTCGATTTGCCTGGATTACCACAACATAATCTGCGCTTCAAAATTGGTTCACCAATCATTTTGCTTCGCAATTTAAATCCACCCAAACTGTGCCCAATGGCACGCGATTTGTGATCAAACGAATTATGCGAAATCTTAGAAGCGACAATATTAAATGGTAAGGCCAAACATTGGCCAGATCCACTTTTCTTAATTTTGTTTTTCGTTATCTAATTACATTTATGTATTTGGGGTGTATCAATTAACTGGATAAAAGATTTTATTTCAAAAAATATATTTTGTTAGCAAGTGTTCTGCAACAACGTCTGCCTTCCGTATCCGGATTTATAAACTGAAAACAAAATTATGTCGTGGGATAGTTGATAATAAAAACACAAGTCCGTTCAAGCGATGCAGTTGACTTTGCTGCACCAAACGCTGCATCCCACAATTACATAAATTTACACTTTGCCTACTTTACGCTCGTGGTCCTTAGTTTGAGAAGCTCTGATGTAAACAAAACTATAATCAAAAGTTCAAATCACTCTAAATTGTCAAATTGGTTTTCCTTACAAAAAAATCACTACCGTTTTCGTACGAAAACTACTTTTTGTATGTTTCTCAAGTACAGTAAAACCTGAATAATATTACCGATTTTTGTCGTACACTTTGTCGTATAACTCGAATGTTGAGTTACGAGTTAATAATGAACTTGACTATTTTATGGAGAACGACATATTCGTGACAATACATTTAAGGAAATTTATAATTTACACAATCACGAATTCCTAATTTTTTGGAATATATTCCAAGCACAGCAAGAATTGTGATGTCACATTGACAAATTTTACAAATTAATCGTTTTTTTTTATATTTAAAATACGGAAATACTACTCTCGCAACTACGTGTAACCAAATAAAGTCAATAGGCCAGCGTGGGATAGGTCGTTGTATATTGATCTTTTTTTTTACTTTTTTTCACTTTTTTTTTTGGAGACCGAGTATGAAGAAACATATTAATGTTCGATGGATGGAACAGGCATGCGCCAAATCTCCCCTTCGTGTAGAGCGTTTGGTATAAATGAAATAGAAACTTTTTTTTTTTTCGTATAACAATGTTCGTGTAATGCTACGAATTTAGTTGAATTTCATAAGTTAATTTGAAAGGAGTATTGTTTGTGTTTTGTTTTTTGCGTTCGCTTTTGACAGTTCAGTATAAATAAGAATATCTACATATAAATATATTATTACATAAAGTTACAGGGAGAGGTATGAGTTTTGTAATTTATTTTTGTAGTAAATTAGTAGTTTTTGTAATTAAATGTAGTTTACCGTTACGTTGCATTAAATGTATCTACGTAGAAAAGCGGCATGTTCTCAACTAGATTTAACATTTTGTTAGGTTAAATCTGACTTAGTTGAATAAATTTATTCAATTATCACTCACTCTATACTCAGCGTAGAGTTTGTATACGTTTAGTATTTCCTTCCGCACGATATCTCTAAATTGCCGGAAGTATTTCAGGAACAATTGAATATTGGGTGTATTTCAAGGGACGGGGGCGTACAGGGTTATTTTTACTTTTTCATTCGTATTTATTTTTCATCGTAAACTGATTTATAATGCAGAATAAACATAAAAAGTCTGTTTTTTTAGAAATATAAACATGTGCCACACTCTTTTATTGTCTGGTGGCTCTGTGTACACCGCGTCTGTACACAGTTACAGGATTACACGGCATACGTAACAATTATTTTGTTTGCATTTATTAAATTTTGAAAATATGTAAACAAAACGATCAATCATGCTCAGCCACCAAATATATAGTTTTACAATCTCAGTCTCTTGGTGTATCTAAAATTTATTGTAGATAAACCCTTATTTCACGTCTAGCGTCGAATTGAATTACAACTTTATGCTGACAACGTAATGTAGCATAAGAAATAAATATTGTTTTGGAGATGCTTGTCTTACCAAAATCTATATATCATTTTTATTTATCTGCTCTGAATACTCGTATATACAGCCACGCATGTAATCTTCCAAAAATATTTGTTAATTTATATTTACGTACGTACATAATCATGATTGATTATAAATTTTAAGATAAAAATTTATATTTTTTAATAATAAATAAATAAATGAGTAAACATTTATCACATTATTCAATTTAACTTTCCCCCCCCCCCATTTATTTCAAAATAATTTATTTATAATAATTGAACTGAATATAAATATTGATAATACATAAAAAAAAATTTTTTTTTTGACAAAATTAAATTTAATATTATAAATTTAGTAGAAGGAAAAAAATAAAATTTTGACATGCAAATTGAAATGTTAAATTTGATTTTTTTTTTATTTACCATATACAAGAAAATTATATTGAATTTTATTTGCATATATTGATGTCATACACAATAAAATAAATTTGGATAAAGTTCAAATTTGGTCGAAAGCATTTATAAAATAATCTTTCATATATGAATGGTTTAAACTAATATATTTTATTGGTATAAATGTCTTAATTCTATGTCAGTGTCGTTTCGTTGCCAACTCCAAATTTAATTTGTTTCAATTTCTTGGCAGATCGATACGCCAGTACTCTTCAAACAAGCGTAACTAATTTTTTATTCGTTTTTAGTACTTTAATATTGTTATGATGTCGCAACAACCTCATCTGCTCGTGTATCAAGTGGTCCAAATATATTCAAAATTTCATTGAGTTCGATTTTGAATGCCAATTCAGATTATATTCCGGAATCTTTGGTTTTGATCTTTGTGCAATTAGGGGTATAATTGAATTCTCTTCAATCATTTATTGCTTAATGAATAGGTTAAGAAATGGTTTAAAAGCTCGCTGTTATAATCAATATTTTGATAATGTTGATGACTATAAAATGAATCCTAACTATTATCTTGTGACTAATGCTCGACAATTGAAAAGATTACAAATAAATATTCGTGGCATGAATGCACTTGCAATCTCGAATAGCGAAAATTATGAACGGCATTTAGTAAAGATGTTCAATGATAGGTATCGCGTCAATCACCATTTTCGTTATTCGTTCTTGCACTGAACTTTTTTTTTTTTAACTACTTTATTGATATGGCTACTACAATCTTAAACATTATTAATTCATTAGTAAGGTTGACATTAGTACTTATGAGATAAGCATAAACTTGTGTGGGTCTGCTGGACCAGTGTCCAGTTCCATTGGTTTATAATTTTCATACGATTAGCTCAAGTGGTTTGATTCGTTTGAGCCGCCTTACTTCGTTTGTGATTCTGTCCAGTAGTTGTACGGCCTCAAGATTGGTGTGGGTAAGAAGTCTCTTCTCATGTTTTATGGCGCATTCGCGGATAACGTCGTCTATCAATTGTATTTCTAAATCATTGTGGATTTCCTTGTTAGTCACAAATCGGTAGGCGTTGGTGACCATTCGAAGAAATTTATTTTGGCTTCGTTGTATAATGTCTCTATTGGATTTATGTGTACAACCCCATAGCTGCGCACCATACATCCATATTGGTTTGAAGATAGTCTGGTATACCAGTCTTTTTCAATACAGGTTCATTTTGGAATGATGTCCAATTAACCAGTACATTTGACGTTGTTTCAATCGTATCTGTTCAGCTTCTTGTCTCACGTGATGTTTCCAGTTGAGCATGGAATCTAAATGTAGACCAAGGTATTTTGCCGATTCAGCCTGCGGCACTTGCACTCCTTTGAGGTGTATATGAAGAGTGTTATTTTTATGTCGGAGTGTAAATGTCACATATGTCGATTTGAGCTCTATCAGTGCGATTTTCCAGTCAATTGTCCATTTAGTAACGTTGTCCATTGCTCGTTGAAGATTTTCCACTGCTCTTGGTTGAGATTCGTCTACTGACATAATTACACTGTCGTCAGCGAAAGTGCCGATGAATGTTTTATTCGTTGTAGGTATGTCCGCACTATAAAGAAGGTAGAGGAGGGGACCCAATACGCTTCCCTGCGGAACTCCTGCAATCGCTGGATAAAAGTCAGAACATGTTTCTTCATGAATGACTCTGAAATGGCGATCAGAGAGGTATGATTCAAGCAGCTGGCAATAGTTTTGTGGTAGAATTTTGAATGTCAATCCCTCATGCCAAACCCTATCGAAGGCCTGGGATACATCCAGAAATACGGCGGGGCAATATTTCTTTTCTTCTAACGCTTGCTCTATTACCGCAGTTATTCGATGGACTTGATCTATGGTGGAGTGGTTATTCCTGAATCCAAATTGGAAATCAGGAACGTTTACCATTGGCTTTAGACGTTTTAGTAGCAGTTTCTCGAACAGCTTTGATAAGGTCGGAAGCAGTGAGATTGGTCTGTATGATGTTACTTCTTCATCTGGTTTACCTGGTTTCTTTAGCATAATTATTTGGGCCATTTTGAAGCATTTTGGGTACATACTTCAATCTCATACAGGCATTAAAAAAGTATGTGATCAAGATGATTGCTTTACGTGGAAGTTCCTTGAATAGACCTGGTGATATTTCATCAATTCCTGGTGCTTTTTTATGATTAAGATTTTTGTCGATTTCTTTAGCAATTTCCATTGGCGTCACCCTTTTAAAGTCATCAATGTTGGATTGAATGTCATGGAGTTGGAACACTGCTGCTAGGTGTTGAGCAAAGAGTTCCGCTTTTTATTTGTCTTGTCGAACCCAACTGCCTTGAGCATTCCTTAGAGGTGGTACTCGAACTACAGGTCGTTCAAATCTTCTGGTTGCTTTCCATAACGAGTAGTCTTTATCCATTTCTGGACCTAGCCCGCTTAAGTAGTTATCGAGGCAATTCTATTTGAAATTTTTGATTAGTCTATTGACTTTGTTACTTTTTCGATTAAAAGTTGTCTTGTCAGCGGGATTTCTTGTGAGGTGCCATATTCTCCTCGCCCTTCTTGCCTTCAATCTCCGCTTTGTTCTTTGATTCAGGAGTAGCTAGTCTGTTTTATTCTTCATTGCTTTTAATACTAACTTTTAATTCAACCAGCTGTTCCAATTTTTCTCTGAAGATGTCCCAATCCGTGAATCTATTAGTAAGGTTTTGCTTTTTCTGTTTCTTTATTACTGTAGCGCTTACAGACAACAGTACAGGAATGTGGTCAGATGTTAGGTCGTTAATTCCTTCGACTCTAGAGTAACTTAGAGGAATGATGAAGAAATCCAGTAGATCTGGTATTTTTCCTGCATCCGTTGGCCAAAACGTTGGCCCCCTAGGGACAGATATTTGCATTTGTTTTCATGAATGGCATTGAACAAGGTGTTACCTTTCTCAGGAGAAATAAGCCTGGAACCTCAAGCTGTATGTTTTATATTGAAGTCCCCTCCAATAATAAATCTTGGGCCGAGCTTATTGAAGACGTTATTAAACTGTAACTGCGTTGGTGTATGCCGTGGAGGACAGTACGCTGCTGCAATATTTAGATCTGCGCCATTATATTGGATTGAGATAACAGTTGCTTGCAAATAGTTTTCACGAATATCCTCTCGTCGATTGTGTTTGATATTATTTTTGATTAGTACAGCTTGCACTGAACTGAATAATATATTGATTTGTCCACTAATTCTTATTTGAATTTGACGTTTGTGTTAATTTTGTTTTGTTGGCTTTTATTGATTGGATTTTTTTGTGGTATTTATTTGTTTGGTTTGTACGTATGCCTCTCAGAACTAGTTTGCAGGAGTAATTGAACATTCCGCCGCCGTTGACTCGACAGGGTCAATCTTTGGGATAAGGCATAATTTGTAGATCGGTCGCTTTAATGTTTTGCCATTTGCCAGTTTAAGGGAAACTACCCTCACTAGATTGTCCTCACCGGGATGTCAATCACTAATTCTCGCCAAAGACCATTTAGCAGGTGGTAGGTTTTGATCACGCAGGAGTACTAGATCTCCAATTTTGAAATTATGGTTTTCTCGATGACAATTGTAACTCTTATTAAGAGACGTTACATACTCTTGTGACCAGTGTTTCCAAAATCCTCGCAAAACCTGTTGGATGAACTGCCATCTACTTAGGTGTGACATCTTTACTGTTTGTAGATATTCAGGTAATACGTTGAGCGGTTGAAAAATCGAAAAATGCGATGATGTTAAGGGGTTCTATTCATCGTTTTGGTCATCTACCAGTGGCTTTGAATTTAGTAACGCTTCGATTTCTTTAATCATGGTTAGGAATTCTTCATAGGTCAAATGATTTTCGCCAAGGACCCGTCGTAGGTGATGCTTGCAGGACTTCACGGTGGCTTCCTATAAACCGCCAAATGTAGGAGTAGCTGGTGGTATAAAATGCCAAACAATATATGGTGATCTGAACACCAAGTCTGGAACTTGCTCAGTTCGCGCTTAGCTCCCACAAAGTTAGTGCCATTATCGCAATGTATCTGATTTGGTAGTCCCCTTACTGCACAAAATCTCTTCAGTGCTGCAATAAAGGTGTCTGTGCTCATGTCGGTAGATATCTCGTTAGAAGTGGCCTTTGTGGTCATGCAGATACAAATCACCATGTATGCTCTAAACAGTCTCGCACCACGGTTTCGGGTTGCCATTCTAACTAAATCTTTCTCGGTTATCAAATGGTTGCTCGGTAATATTATCGGGTGTTTGGTGTCGTGGTCCATCTCAGCATTTTTCAATCGTCCTCTCTCTCGAAGAACGCCATGGTCATGAACATACGGATGGAACGATAATTTTTATGAATCATTTGGTAAAGGTTTGCCATTTAATAGTAAATTTATATATGTATTTGCTGTACACTTCGTATTGGACGACTCGGAAAATCATATATTCGGCATTTAATTTTTCAGTTAACGTTAAATTTTTACTAGTTATTCGGTTTGACTTTCTTGATAGCAGGTTCGATTTGTAACGGAGAATATAAGCCAAAATGTGTGACATTGTTCGAAAGTTTGAATATTTGGCAATTAACATATTTATAATGGTAGAACTCACTTGAACAGTAGCAAAATTGGTTAAAGTTTCGTTGGTTTCATTCACTATTGGTGGTCTTATAAGCTGAAGCTGAGTTACGTTTAAAAAATCAGGTCCATCGATCCATGTTGTATTACTTAAAAATTGTTGTGGATTTATTCCTCGAGTAGCATGATCGGCTGGATTATTTTCAGTAGCTACAAAATGCCATTGACAGAGTTTCGTTGAATTCATTATTTTCGAAACACGATTTGCTTCGAAAGGTTTTAATAATTTTGGAGGTTTGGATAGCCATTGTAATGTTATGGTGGAATCGGAATATAATTATATATCGGGTGGATTTTGTAACTTGAGTGATTTTAATATAATATTTAGTAACCGGACTAACAACGTTGCTGCATTAAGTTCCAGTTTTGGAATACTTAATGCTTTGATTGGAGATACACGCGTCTAAAAATGCATCTCCAAATCCGTGTAGTTCTATGGGTTGATCCGCCATATATAACCATCTAGGAAACTTTAGTTCGGCGAGTTGAGGTAATTGCTCTCTTATTAATAAATATTGTTCCGCAATGTATTGTGATAATTGTTCATCCCAACTGATTCCGTGTAACCAAAGAGACTGAAACAATATTTTTAATTTTACCGTATTTTGGCAATCTCTGACAGGAATAATCTTTTTGTAAATTGGCTTGTTGGAGGCAGTGAAATTTTCAAAAGGAAGTAAAGGAAGTGAAGATGGTTGTATTTAATGCCTAATACTGATACCATTTGATTATCATTGATTTCCCAAGATGCCATTTCACGATTCTCCAAAGGTATGTTTACCAAAAGTTGCGGATGATTGGACGACCATTTGCGAATATTCAGCCCTCCGCGTTTTAGTAAATTGATAATCTCGCTTTGTAACAATTGTGCAGACACTAACTCATCAGCTTCGGACATCAAATCGTCCATATAAAAATCGGTTTTTAGGATCTCCCTCGCCCTTGAAAATTTGTCACTGTATTTATCTGCCAAATAGTGTAGTGCCCCAACAGCCAAAAAAAGTGCGGCCGCTGTTCCGTAGGTAACGGTTTTTAAACGGTAATGTTCTAATCTGGAATAAGGATTACCTCTCCAGATAATTCGATGATATTCTTGATCATGGGCTGATATAGCAATCTACCCAAACATTTTATCAATGGCGGCGGAAAATATATATTTATGTTTACGGAAACGCATTAGTAGGTTAACAATTTTTTTTGTATATTCAGTCCCACTATTAGATTATCGTTTAGCGAATAATTATTGGTGGATCGGGCTGGCGCATCGAACACTACCCGGACCTTCGTTGTACTACTTGGACTCCTTTATAACTACGTGGTGTGGCAAGTAGAATATCTTGTTATCGGGTCGATCAATTTCGCTTTGTGGGATAAGCTCCATATGGTCCAATGCTATGTCTTTCTGTAATCGGTGCTCTAAGGCATAAAATCTTCTAGTTGCTTGTGAACAACTTTCTCCGAGCTTGGGTGGACTATGTTTAAAAGGCAGGCAAACTGTGATTCGGTTTTCCTTTATTGTCGAAGTTTTATTGAATTTGTGAACGATAATTTGTTCCTCTATACTTAATGTTGAGACTTAATGTTCTTCGATTTTCCTAAATCTTTCTATTGCCGTTGCAATTTGAGGAATATCGTTATTTGGTTCACAGTTTGTTGAATAGGCGGATTCGTCATTTGGATTGATAGCTGATTGGTTGTCAATGTTTAGTTGGCCTGCGATTATCCAACCAAACCTTGAATTTATCGTTGAATTTGAATTCTTTTTTGTAAAACACTTGTAAAAAATTTTCCTTAGAGTGACAATATTTATTGATTTTATTATTAGTTCCTTTCTTACAACTAATACACTTTTCTTAAAATTACGCTGCTTATATACTAATCTTAGGTCTAATTTATTGTGCTTCTCCTACTATCGTTAGTGTTGTCTATAATTAGATCGTAAATCCTGTTGGTTTTGGTATTCAATTTGTCATTTAATATCTTTTTAATCTTGCTGTCTCTGTATTTGTAAATTTCGAATTCTTCAAGTCTGTTGAGTACGTGTCCTTTTTTAGCTTTATGCAGTATTGTTAAATTGTGGTCAAAGTCTGTGAATTGGTGCTTTTCTGTTTTAATGTGTTGTGCGTAGTTCGATTTTGGATCTGGTGTGTTTATGTCTTTGATATGTTCTTTTAATCGTGTTAAAAATGATCTACCTGTTTGTCCTATGTAAAATTTGTTGCAATCGTTGCATGTCTTTAAATCGTTGCATATCTTTCATGTGTATCAAGCATTATCTGCAATCATTATCATCACTTTTCCTAGGTGTTCTGTTGTATTCCAAATCCACCAGGGACATTGACTTGGTTGGTGAATTGTTCATCATTTTAGAGCTGAAACAGATAATTTCCCATATATGCTGTTATTTCGTTGTCAATCCATTTCTGAAAGTGTAATGGAGTCTACCGTAAATGACCCCTAACATGAAGTATTTCACATCAGTAGGTCGATTCTGGCTTTCCTATAGGAAAAAAAATTAGGAAAGATTTTTCGTACTATTTTTGTCAAACAATTTTTTTTTTCTGGCATATTATGGTAAGCAGTTAGTGTAAATTTTTTCAAAAACAAAATTAAATTGGGAATATTATTCCTATCCAATTTCGGTACGGAAAAATATTTCCTAAATTATAAAAATTTAGATCAAATGAGATTTCTCAGTAGGCAAGAAAATCATATTTTTGACAAAAATGCTATGTAAATATTTTTCCTATTTCCTTTTTCTATAGGAAAGCCAGAACCGACCTACAAGTCGTGTTCTATGTCATGACTGACTTGGTGAGGAGATTAACCAGATTGGAGTTCAGAAATACGCGTTTTCTGCTTTAATCCAGTCGCAGCCTGGTTATTTATTAACAACTTTGTGGACTGTTTCACATTCGCTGATTGTATTTTATTTGCAGACGACATGAAAATATTTGTTAACATTTCATGCGAATTAGACCGTGTTCTATTCCAACCTTTATTTCCTTGGATAAATGCCAAGTAATTACATAATGTAGATCCAAGTCTCCAATAGTCTTTGCTTACTCTTTAAACGACTGTATTTTGAATAGAGTTAAAATGATTAACGATTTGGGGGTTATTTGTAGGTTTGATTTAACGTTCAACTCGCACATCGAAGCGATTGTTAATAAAGCCTTTTCAATGTTGGGATTTATTAAGCGAAATTCTAAAGATGTTCACTCACTGACTTTTAAGTCACTGTACACTTCTTTCGTTCGTCCTCAGATTGAATACGCAAGTGTCATATAGTTCCCGTCCTATGACTGTCACAGCAGTTTCTCTTATTCGTTCTCAAAAAAACAACCTTTTTTACTTCTTTATTGGGCCTTCAGTAACTGGCTTCTAGGCTTGCATGTGTCAATGCTACCTTTGCGCGTGATATTATTTGTGGTAAAGTTAATTATGCTGACATACTTTCATTCTTTAATGTTTACGCTCCAACACAATTATATGTATCTGATATGTATCTTATATGTATCTGACCCCTAGGACCAATCATTTGGCACTTTCAGCATAAAGTTCGACTTGAATTCATTCATAAACGATTTTGCAAATAAATTACACTCGGCGATTTGAGTTATAAACTTTATTTTCCAACACCTTCACAATTTCTACAGAAATTCGATTGTTTCACTCGTTTACTTCTCACTAATTTGCTTTTACCGTTCTCTTTAACTGTTCACTATTTTTCGCACTTTTTAACTTTTTACTTTTTGACTTGCACTGTTCACTGTGGTTAAATTAACACTGTGTCTGCTTCCCAAATTGCTCGCGCTTATATACTTGTCTATCGCTGTTCGAGATTCTTTTGTTAGTTTAGTTCACAATTGCTTGCATTAACACCATATTCCCCTCCACTTGGAGTGTCATTCTAAAATCCAATTCCCAATCAGTAGTGGAGGAATACTTGATCTGGCAACATCGGTGATGTTAAGAATAATAATCGCCTCAATAAAATTATGGACCAGGGTTCGAACTCGCTACCTTTGGGTTAGCAGTTGTTGTATATGCCTTAACCACTTGACCACCAATAGTTATATGTGGTTAGAGTAGATTTATAGCACTACCCCACCTTAAATTTGTTCGTCCCGAATAGACGCACCCAATGTCGTATCGCTTCAGTCTATCGTTCTGCACGACTTTCCGTCCGCCTCCAAAGCGTTCTTGTATCCGATACACATATAGTCGCTGTTCTTTTGACAATTTTGACATTCGTCGTCGTTATCTAGGCTTTCTGAACACTTTCCGCTACCGCGGCTTATCATTATTCTCTGACCCTTTCTCTGCCTCGTTGTATTCCAGCACACCTCCTTTTCAACTCCAATGCGTGTCACCTTTGCACGACTCTCCGCAGCGGCCTCTTTGTTTGATTCTCTTTTCAGCAATCAACTCCTCTGTCGGACTCACCCTAATCAATCGTACGGAAATCTTCTGTTAGGTCTCTCCCAAGGATATTTGCATAATTTGATAAGCCAATTCGCCCCTCCTTTACTCTAGCCGTTATATCTCTTTAAGCTGACTTGCACTATCCCAGCTAGAATAAAGCGTTTGCCTCTCGACTTTGTTGTTTCTTGTACCCTCTGTAGTTTTCCTTATTCCCGGTGTCTATTCTTCTCGCCAGTTTTCATGTTGCTTATATCGGGAAACAGGCCATCGCGCAAAACGATTATTCCATCGTTGCGTACACTTTCGTATGTAGTGACCTAACCTGAAGTATCTACTTTGCCTTTTGATGTCAATTGGCTTCACACTCGACGCAATTTTTCATGACTCCGAAGACTATAGGCAAATTTTTTCATTGCTCGCTCCACCAGCACCTTGATCACTGTAATGACGTCCGAATTGAATTTCTGTGTTTTTTGTCAGACTCAACTCTGTCGCGACTCGATCGTAACATCCCGCTATTCTAGCAGTCGTCTGCGACGCATCATTCTTCAAAACTTCATTCGAACTCCTGGCAACAACGATCCTCCCAAAGCTGCCATCGGCTTCTTTAATTTTTAATTCGAACTCTTCAACTCGGGCGTCTCATTGGTTTTCTTGTACTTTCATAACAAAAGATTTAATCACAACTTTCAGTTCTTCTATATCATTCTCTTGGACTCAAATAAGTTGATCCAGTTTCTCAATCTGCGAGTTCTGTTGTTTGTCCAGCTAGGCAAACTCATCATCTTGCTGCGCTCAAAATTTAAATATAGGTTGTCTAGCTTATCGTTTATTCTTCCCACCTGAAGCAAAAACGTATTCATGATGTTTCCTAAATCAAGTGCTGGTTTTTATGGCGCGGCAGTATGCGATTGCACAAAAATGGTTCCTTTTGTTTCACATTACGAACACACGACTAGCTTCCTTATTCCACCTGACATTTTGCAGCCGTGACAAGAGCTCCTTCCTATTTCTTTCGGTTGAAAGTCCTCGATTCAACAACATTTTGATATTCGATATTCCTGAAGTCGAGGTAATTAAGCCAAATGCACATGTCGGATGCGCGTATTTGTTCAATTTTCAAATATTGGAATGGATTAACTTATCTGTAGTTTAAGTATTGCGGACAGAATAAACATAAAAGGATCCGTCTACCGCTGTCCTTTTTTTACTGGGTCGGATGTTGTGGACCTTACTCAATTTACGTGTAGCAAGAACTGCAGCCTATGAAAACACATAGGCGCACATTTTTTGTCGGGGCTGTTCCTTGATATCCAGGCAATACTTAGCCGTCGACCTATTAGAATGGTGGCATGGCCTGGCATGGTGAATGAATCATGAACCACAAATTAAATTCTAAAATTAAAAGTCAGTATTTTGGGCTGCTCCTCCCCTTTGATTTAGTTTAGACATAATATCTTGAGATAAGGGCTCTCGGGACTGTTTTATTTCAGAAACATATAAGCTAGTTATTTCTAAATTTTCGTGGTCGGGCTATATCTGTTAGACAGAGTGTTTAACTTTGAAGCGTCGATATGATTTTTTCAACAAGTTTTGATATATTGTAAATCAATGGTAATATTTTGCCATGTCAAACGGCTGAATACCATGAATTAAGTATTAACCTATGACTGGGAGAGTCAGGAGTGTTAACGCCAAAAACACATTTCAATCTTTTTATATGACCAGGAAATCAACCTGCAGTTGGACATTTTTTTTAGGTTCGTGGTGGTTTTTTATTCTTGGTTCCACACCAATCGATATACTGAAGGGGAGAAAAACGAAGTTTCGATTGCTAGAAAATTCGTTCATACACCATTTTAAAATCGGGTGAATTCAAAAAACCATAAAAGGTATTGTTGTGATTGTTGTCTTCATGGACATTTGGAATTAAATGTTAAATTGCAATGAGATAGGTTTGCAGGAAAGCATTCATTGAATTTTGGTAAATGCAAATTGATGAACAACATTGTATTTGACAACATTTTTGTTGTGCTCTTCTGTCAGAAAGTTATGCTATTTTAGTAAGCCATAGTTATTGTTGTAGATCGATCGATTAGTGGACTTAAATATTAAGCAAGCAGCAAACTTAAATATTAGCAGAAAGTAGGATACGAAGTATGAAGCTTATTTAAATTAGATACATTCAATAGAACAAAAAATGGGGCACGTGGCAGAGAGAGATAATGCGACAACAACTACGCCATCAACGTCAAGCAACTGTTTGTTACGTTAGTACAAATTTGTACCAGACGGAAAGAAATGGGATCATGGCCAAATTGAACCTTGATAGGATTCAAGGAAACAATTGCATGATTATGTAACCTCATAATGAGCAAAACAAACAATAAAATAAATCAAATATTTTGTAATTTTAATCAACAGCTCATAACCTCAATAAAATTTACGCAATCCAATTTTACAAATAAAACAGTACAGACATTTTACAACTATACACAGCCGTTATAGTGTGGATATTACTTCGAGCGTATTGCTCTATTCGTCTTGGTGTGTTTCATCCGAATCCATAGTCATTTTCGTTTCATATAAACCAGTAAGGTAAATTTGCTTAAATTTTTTAATGTACGATGCTAACATTGGTGGTGGTTGATAGGTCTCCTAGACGTAGAACGTTTTGGATTAAAAAGCACAACACAATAAGACGATATTTATACTACGATTATGGCTGTAATAGATTAAAATAAACCGTGCGATTTTATTGTTTAGGATTGAGCCCTTTGCTCGAGTTGGCAGCTTCACTCGTATCCGTAATTTAAATTTTTCTATTATGCTAGTAGGTTACCTTGACCTATAGTGAGGATTTCAACCTATTTCTTGTTAACGTGCACCGATCGTTGCTAGAATTCTTATATGAACTGGGATTTTGTTGCGGCGGGTGGTAACACCCTTAATACCAACATAAATTTTTGTTTGTCGTTCTTCCATTGCGCATTGGCGGCATTGATTGCGGCGCGACCGGATTCATCTAGTTCGTTCATGTTAAAGTCATTAATGCTCGTCGCGTGAGCGGATTGAACACTGCATATAGAAAAATATAAAACAAAATTTTAAATCACAGTATCATAGAAATTCCTATAGATTTTTATTCCATTGGTAAAGTTAAATTTGTTTTAGATCCGCAACTGTTTCAGATTTTCTAGGCTATTTTGATTAATAACAATTGTTTTCGATTTTGTTTTATACGCACTTCCTAATCCGCATGCGGTTCGCTATCGTAGATTCTATAATCGACATGATTATTTTATAATTTATTCTCGATTGGAGTTAGATGGAAATGGAAGATGGTTAAATGGAACAGTTAGCTGGAGCTACATGGATCAAAAGCGGTGCTATAGCAGAGGATGAATGTTTGTAGTTTCTAAATTTAGTAAAGTGTGGGGTCCTCGTGACTAGTCCTTACTGTTATTTAGCGGCGATTAACCAATGGTGCGATTAAGTTAACGTGCATAAACCTTCAAAATAAATGTGAGGTGTGATAATGCGTTTGTGTCTTCTTCTGGTTTTTGTCTCTTTACTTGCTTCTATATTTTTTCAAAGATCCATGTGATAACGAATTTTTCATGACTGGATTACAAATTAAAATTTTTTGATATTTAACCAAATTTACCGAATTGACAATTTCTAAATGATCTAATGGTTCTAATATATAAAACCGAATGTTGTAATAATTGTTTACAAAACTTTATAAGCAAAGTAAGGGCAAGTTTTAAAAAAGTTTTATGCCAATCTGATGACAGTCCTTAACGACTGTATTCTTTTTTAACAAATTGAATAAAAAAGCAAACAATGATATATATTTTCATTTATTAATTAAAATTATTTAGTATAGAAAGACAATTGGGTTAGGACAAATGTTTGCTATAAACAAAAATCAATGCTGGTAATAGATAATTTTAATCCTGCTACATTTCGTCTACACACTCTCCTCAATAAATTTATTATTTTCATTTTTTTTGAATTCATAAACTTTTGAAAAACTTTTGAAATTTCAATTGCATGAAGTTTTGTATTTTAAGTCAGACCCATACTATTATTGTTGTTATTTGGGGCACAGCAAGGACCGAAAAACAAAAATTATCCAAGAATTGAATCAGTAGGAAAATGGCACAAAACGGATATAAACGAGAAAACTTTTATTATTATTTAGGTCCTTTTTTATGAATTTGATTTCAATTTCACTCATATTTTGCAGTCTCCCTATCTCCATTGAACAGACCGAATAATATTACCAAATTCGAAAATATTTTTTATTATGCTAAATTTCCATTTTATTTTCCGATGCTCGTTCAATTTAATGTTATTTTATATGCCAAAAAAACGAAAATCGGGAAAACTTTAACTCTCGGATAAGAAACATTGGCTGCGGTGTTATTATTACTGTACCAAAACGATTTGGAAAATTTACGAATTATTGAAGGTTTTTGTTTGTCTTCGTGGGGGATTAAGCAATTCGCTTTTTTACTTTTTGTAATTTAACGACAGGTGTTATGGTTACACTGACCTTCTAAAATACATAAAAATAATCATTTGTAATAAATACGAATATAAAATTAACCGTTACGTAATATTAAATCAATAAATTTTCTTGAATTTATGGATTTCTTATTTAGTTTTAATTCTTTAATGAAACCTATTTTATTAATCCAAACCATTGATTTTTACTTGAAATAAAATGAGCTTGTTCTTTGTTTATAATATTTGCTGTTTTGGAGGCCGAAGTACTCCCAACTTTTGCCTGGTTTGCTTTTCGTATGCTACCTTGCTATGCTATGCGTAGCCAAATCGAGGACGTACGGCTTTTCGTACGATTTACGTACTCGATCTGCACATAGCGTAGCTATATGTATAGCACTGCCATATGGAAGAAAAGTCAGCCAATCGAATAATTGTTCCTGTTTTAATTAATTTAAACTTTTTCAATTTTCAACACCTATCACAAATCTATTATTTGAGGAAAATGAATATGTCTCTTAAGGGCGTAACCTGCTGGCAGTTTGTTAAAGTTGTATACCTCAATGTTTCCGGGTGGTCGTTAAATAGGTCTTGTCTTGTCATATAAGGAAGTCTCAATAATGGACGACTAATTAGCACTCCATCTATAGTTGTCCAATATTGAAACAAAGAAGTTTTTGACTTGTATCATTCCTTATTGATGGCATTATTCAACCACTCTGTCATTTAAATGACAGTTCTGGTAGGCACTGCCGAGCTCGAGCTAGTGTAATTGTCATCTCTTCTTGTGCAAATATCAGGTGTCACGACTACTAGAGCACCAGAGTAACCGTACGAATATTTTAAGGTAATTTTGTTTTTTAACGAATTTGAATTTGAAATGCACTAGCAGCTTCTTTTCCGTAGGTTAAAATAGAAATCCGAGCCTGCAAAGCACGGAATACTTCTTGAATATTCTTGATTATAATAATCGTCGTTTTCCTGTACTTTCTTTCTATTCTACTTGATACTTTTAATGTTACTTGAATGCTACTTGAATTTTTAACTTATATGGGTATTTTCAGAAAATTCATGAAAATGGGTTTGGTTGGAAGCCTGTTGGAGTTATTAAGTAACCTAGAAATGTAATTTCTTTTCGTAAAAATTGACATTTGGTACTTTCAAGTTTAAGGTCGTGTTGCCTGTAAATGTCGAATAATTCTTTAACTTTGGCATTATGATCTCTTAAATTTTTCTCGCGAATTATGATGTCGTCTAACTATATGAATCCTTTAATGCCTTGGAGACCACGTAGAATGTGGTTTATAGTTCTTTGGAAAGTTGGTTGTGAGTTTTTTTAAACCAAATGGCATTCTGGTAAACTCGAAGTGACCATAATTAGTACTGAAAGCGGTTTTATGTGAGTCATATTGGTTCATTTCAATCAGATGGTATCCACTGGCCAAGTCTAATGTAGAGAAGTACTGAGCATGTCCAAGTTGATCTAGAATATCATGATATTTGGTAGTGGGAATGAATGACACGCCATTTAGATTTATCGTCTGGTCCTGGTTTCTTAGGCACAGCTCGAAGTGAGCTGTTAAATGGACTCATGCTTGATAGCATTTTCCCGTCTGCAAGCATTTCTTTAACTTGTTTGTTGATCTCATCTTTATGCGTTTGAGGAAGTCTGTATCTTTGTATGTGAATAGGTTTAGAGTAGTATAAAAGTTTATATTGTGTTGAACTCCTTTTATACTGGTTAATATGTTACCTTCTAAGAAGAATATGTCTTCGTATTGTAGACATAAGGTAAGTATCGACATATTTTCCTCAACGTTATTTGATGAATCTAAATTTTCAGAAACAGTGTGGGCGATTTGTCTTTGCCTATCTGTGTTATAGGTTTGTTCGGAATAATATTCGAAATTGGTATTTGTTCTAGAATTGGTTCGAAGTTAGTTAATGTGGCATTTTCCGTTAAGGTGTTGGCAATCATTATCTTGGCTTTCATGTTATGAGGTTGTAGTAATATGTGAGGTACAAAAATCTCGTTTTTTATTTGGCGAAGAAATCTCTTCCAATTATTCCATCTTCAGTTATGGGACTGTATAGAATCGTTTGGGACTGTATAGAATTTTTGTTTGGTGGTTAAATTATCGTCGTGTAGCTTGAGTTTTAAAATTAAAGAATCTTTTCCTATTCCCATCAGTTTTATTTTGTCTTGGGTGTCAATATTAAGATTTTCTACGTAGTTTTGTGAGTGAAACATCGGCTCCATAGTCTAATAGTTGGCATGGTTGTGCTTTGTCTATTGTCAGCGATAAGGTATGTCTACTGGTTGTATATCTAGACAATAGGTTTATTGTCACAGTTATTTCGGGGTGTAGGAGGTTTGTTACCTCGTCGAATTCGTGATTTAAGAGGTTGTGTTTGTTTAATTTTATTGATTTGTTAATTTGAACTATTGATGGAGTGTTTTGATTCGGGTGATTGTTAGGATTTTCTGTTGATTGATTTAATGGGTGTTTGTATTGATAGGCTTGTTATCTAAGTTTGGTGTTGTGTTGTTACCGGACAAGTGGTGCAGTGGTTAAAGCTTCGGCACTTGGACCGGGAGGTGCTGGGTTCGAATCCCGTCAGAGGCTAGATGCAAATCGAATTTTCATCATCGATTACGATCGGTGATGCTAATAAATACAACTAAGACCCTCTGATGGAGTGCAGAATTCCGTGTCACGCGCCGACCCACCTTCCATGTCAATGTACAGGTTGACATGGAGCTTGCAATGTGCAGGTGGTATACTGTAGTTGTGTGATTAGGTGAAGTAGGTGGGTTAATGATGTGGAGTGAATGAGTGGTATCACAATGGGCCTAAAAATTGGCCTAAGTGTGCAGTAAGCAACCACTGAACCTAACCTATCTAAGTTTGTTGAAAGGGTGTCTGGGCTTGTGAGATTATTTTTTGATGGTGAGTCCTTTGATTTGTTTATTAAGAAGTTGGTTTTCGGCACTTGTAATCTATTTCGGCACTTGTAATCTAATCTACGGCACTTGACTATGAAGTAGGTGTGTTGTGTTGAAGCGGTGTCTATTCTCGAATAATTGTCTTGTCCTATGTGCCGTTGAAAAGGTATAAATTGGTATGGCTTGTGATAGATTAGCTTTCGAGTGTCTTGACTCGTATGATTACCGACCAAATGGGACTAAAGCTTTGGCGTTTGGATTGGGAGGTACCGGGTTCGAATCCCGATAGGTGCAGGATGCAAAAGAGAATTTTCATCAAAAGATTACGATCTGGGATGAAATGGAACACAACTATGACCCCCTGTCGGAGTGCAGAACTCATGGATCGACCCATCTTCCATGCCAGTATAGGCTGGCATGGCGCTATGTAATGTACAGATGGTAACAAAATCGGACTTATATCCGTACGTCCTCGATTTGGCAGTCAACTGCGTAAGGTAAGAATGTAAATAAGCGAACTGCGAAAAGAGTTGGGAGTGCTTCGGCCCCAGAAAAGATTGCAAAAGACTCGTATGATTATGAACTAAATATGATGAAGAGGTGTTTGGCAATTGGTTTAATGATTGACTGATTAGTGATTTATGATTTGGATGATGGATGTCTGTGCTTGATTGGTGTTTAGTGGTTAATTGTCGAGAATAGGGTTCTGTATGGTTTATGGAGGTTTCTTGAGGTTTTGGGTTTGATTCGAAGTGGTTTGATGGGTAGTTGCAGAGAATGTATATGCTTGTTTTCTGGTTTATTTATCGTTGATTTAGGTTATGAATGATCCGATTGTGCGTCTCTCCTGTTACTGGTCGGATACGTTCTGTTTGTTCTGGATTTTGATATATATTCATACGCACATATATTGATACGCATACTGTTAAATTTGTTGGTTATAAATCTCGGGTATCAGGGGGTGCGGATGAATGGAATTGGCTGTTGGTTTGGTTGAAGATTTTGTTGAAAAGTTGTCTACGGCATTCATCAAATGTGTGTCTCGTGGCTGTTTTGCAGTGGGAAGAGTACTTTGGGAGGCGTTGGATGTTGCGTCGAAGTGTATTGATTCCGGTTTTGTTGTTGATTGCTTGTTAGAGATATGTGTTCGGTTACGTATTTTTTAGTTAGTACATCTTGCTGGGGTTTTTCTGGAATTGCGTATGTTATGTTTGTGCTTGTGTTGTGGTTCTTCTAGTCTTTTCTTGCATGATTCGTGTGTGGCATCTGCCCCATGTGTGATTTGGTGGATTACAATAGTTACATATGATTCGTTGATTAATTGGTTGTGGTCTATGAGTGTAGATTGGTAGCGGTTTTTCGGTTATATCGTGCAGTGTATGTGTGACTGGGGTTGCGGCAAGCATTTTTTCGATGATTTTCGTTTCGTTAATAGACATCATTTCTGGCTGTTGATGTGATTATATTTTCTCTTAGGATTGTATTATTCCGTCTTGTTTATATTGGACGGAATTTGTTTCTAGATGTCCTGCGTATGATGGGTCGATTTGGTTTAATTCGCATTTCGACTGAATCCTGCCTTGTATTGTTCTAAGGCCTCTAACAATCTATATCCGTAGTTATGTACAGTTTCTCCGTAACTTTGTTGTAAGGTTGTGTATCCTTATTCTAGTTCTGCCAATGAACATGTTTTAGAGTATATTTTGTTTAATAATTGTCGTAGTCTTCGATGTTCCGATGTGAAATTATGGTGAATGCTTAGCCAGTCAATCTTAATTTTGTTAGCATATCGAAAATGTTCTTTTCTGCATCTGTGTTTAGTATCTTGCTGACAATATACAGCTGTAGCTGTGAATCTGAATAAATCGTCTGTTCTTCTGGTTCTACTTTCTCCGCTGAATCCTGGGACTGAGCTTGAGATGATTTGTTGTATCGATGTTTATTGTTGAGTCATGTTTGCAGCTGTTGCTGGATGCTGGTGGTATTGATGTGATTGATTGGAGTTTGATTTTGCGATGAGTTGTGTTGTAAAGTTTTCGATGTTGTCGATCTTGTAGCAAGTTGGTTTTCTATTGAGCTTTTTGGTGTTGGTGGTAGAGGTGGTGGTGCAACTATTGGCCTTTGTCAAGGCTGATCAATCAGCTTATATATTCGTTTGGTTTTGGTGGAAGGTTTGGTGGGGTTTGTGGTCTAGAATTGCTTGGTTTTGGTGGAAAGATTGGTAGCGTTTGTGATTTTGTGCTTGTTTGGGGTCGAGTATGGCCTAATTTTGATATTTGAAATATGTTGAAGATCGATAATTCTAAATTTATTTAGTAAAATTTAGTTCAACATTGGAACTAAATTTTACTAAATAAATTTAGAATTATCGTTGGTTTTGAGCCATCTATGAACGGCTAGAATGAACTGACCATCAATTCAGTTTGTCGGAAATTTAAATAGCAAATAGGTATAACGCTTACAGCATAAAATAGCTTTTACAAAATATTCTTTTGTAATCAGGAGTTCATGTAATATTTGGGTAGATGTCACAAAATTAAGAGTATTCAAATGTGTCAAACTAAACTTTTCATTCGAGTTTCATTTCATTTCATTCCACTTCAAATTAGACAATTTGACAATATTGTCAAACTATACGTCTTAAAAATGAAAAATTCTTGGAAATTACCTTGTAAATTGATTTTTCATCAAGCATCTCTGAGGTTGGTAGGTAGTTAGTTAATACCAGTCGTTCAGAAATTTCACAGAATATTTCTAACTGGAGATTAATAAATCTGAACTAAGTTTGGAGTTTAGGGCTGTCACGTTATACACCTATCACTAGAGCTGTACTAACTAACCCCCATCTTAGTTATTCGAAAATGTAGGCTTGGATCGAAATTGCTGCACGAATCGTTTTCTGTGTGATTATTTGCGATCCAATATTGTACACTCGAATTTGCTTCGAACCATCAGGACTATGGCATTAGATTATGTCCGAGATGCGATTATTTATACATCGGGTTAGTAATTATTCCAGTAATTATTCCACCAAAGAGACAAGGACTTTCTATTTGAGGACAACTTTAAGCTTATCTTTTTATCATATAAATTGTCTATTCTATGTTGGATGAGTTGCTGCATCTTGCTCTACCTTGTGCTTGGTTTACCTCGAAATTGGTTTTGTCAAAGGCACCTTATATATCGATAAAGGCGCACATCAACATTTCTAGTGAGATTCTTAGTGAGTTGTTTCAGTTGACTTCCCAATCTGATAAACATTTAGACTGAGTTTGATAAAAGATTTTTTAGTGTATTGGATTTGATATAGTGATCCAAACTGTTTCATGATTTTCAGGATAAGTACGTCAATATAATAAGTGGGTTCTCAAAACGTTTCATTCTCGTTCTCCGTATGTTGGCAGCATCTGACCCAGTATTCCAAAAATAAAACTAACTTTGACTAAAAGAGATTATAGTGATTTTATAAACCATTTCGACAGTCTTTCGTATATCCCACCTTCACTCAATATTGTAATTCTATCATTTTTGGGAGATGCACCTCTAATGAGATCGCGGGTATATCTCTGAAAATAGGTTGCTTCACTAACAAGATGTTACACAACAAGCGACCAACAATTGTTGTCCTTCTTCCAGCCATTCGTTGCCTTATTGTAGAACAACTTCCTTATCTTATTTCAAATTTCCTTATCTTATTGTTTTCCATTTTTGGTTCACGTATAGCCTCTAAGAGGGGCAGATGCAACATCTTAGAAACAAAATTGAAACAATGATTAACAGACACAGCCCTGTTGCACGTGTATGTGGTTTTTCGATATATAATCTCGGGCTAGTGCATTCGGTATTATTATATTTTTACTTTCTGGTCCTTAATCAGTTTAAATGGATAATGGGGAAAACTTTGGTTCTTCAAGTGTATCATTATCCCTGATGGGTCAAAGTTCGTATGATTAATTTCCGTGATGTGAAGATAATTAATTATAGATAATCGTTTTCCCTACATATTATCAAGATTGTCTTCTAGTCTGCATTTCGTAGGCCCTTGTTTCAACCACAAAGTTCTGCCTCATTTTATTATTAATCTCGGCTTTATAATGAAGCATGAAAGTGGAGAAAATTATTGTACTTCTCAGAGTAGTTTCATGTAAGCAAAATTTGTAAATGTACTTTCATGTCAATGTGGCCCGGAATCCATCTCGCCGTGTTCCAGATAGCACGTCATTCATTCCGTTTGTCTGTGCGTAAGGTCATACCATTAGCCATTAAACACCTGATTTCGATTGCGGTGGGTTTCATCTCTCGTTTGATATAACGACTGATATGCCAAGTAAAATGGGTATATCTGACCATGAAGGCTGACACCTGTCATGCCGCTGTACGATATTTTCCAAAGACAGGGCTCAATATGTTATGCACGCGGACCTCTTTAATCAGTAGACCATTCATGATCTCGATTATAAGTTTTCTGCATTTGAATGCTCTCCACTTCTTCTGCACCGCTAATGATATGGCGGTATTTCTTTAAGGCGTACTGTTGTATCCAGAGCTGAGCATTATTGATTAGTCCAGAAACTGGGCCTCTTAACCTTTAGTGAAATCATTTTTCTTGAGACACTGGATGTTCATATTTAATAATAGGTATTATCGACTGATTATTTTTAATGGTACAAAAATATTTTCTGCCCTGAGATATAATATCAGAGAGTCAGCGGCTTGTTTTTATTGCCCTACGGTGGATGACGGTACTCCTTCTAGTTTAGCAGAGCCCCCAACTGCTTTTTTGGGTCCCACTTTTTGCGAAAGTATATTTTTACAAGGCTTTATCGATTTCATCCTATTACTCGAGTGGCGTTAAGACAGAGACTATCTTCCGCCTCTGCACACCGTAGATTTTATATTGGCGGCTGCAATCAGAATATAGTATTACTCTCCATCTAATAGTATTTTGAACTATCGGGACACTATAGGACACTGTGATGAGTTTAGCGGTCGTTTTAGCATGCCCGAGTCTATAGGTCGACACACATTCATCATTCTTCGCCGCTAAACTATATACAAGCTTCATTCAAGTACTGTTGAATCTCCTCAGCTACGACAAGTGTATGATTCATTTCAAGTAAATTGTTTTACAAAATATCAGTATAAGCTCAGTTTCCATCGATTGGTTTATTTGAAGTACCTGACCCCCACATAAGTACGACCTCTGTTCCGATATTTTTTAAATTTGGTTTATTAAGCTGTCGTAACATTATATGAAGGGATTTGGCTGCCTGATTATAGAGGTTTTCTTCGGATTAATTCGTTCTATAAGACACAAGAACACAAAAAAAACAATACGGTTTTGACTAATGAGCTTTTTTATTTGGCATTTTTCTTTGCATCGAATGATGATGACCAGCTTTTTGTTTCAACCTCTCCGGTGTGACACTTTGGGCTCCTCTTCATATCAATCCCTGCAGGTCTCTCTATACCGCTTCATTTACTTCCACTTTAGAGGAAATCGACTGTATATTGCTGACTTGGAAGTCTGTTTCGCCTATCTGATCTGACTAGGCATCCTTGATGATGAATATGATTTCCATTTCAGACTACTGTCTCCGTTGAAGATGTCATCTTCCTAATCATCTTATATTAGATCTTAATAATTTAATGTTTCCTAATATTTTAAAGTAATCCAGCCTAGTCGATATCAGTGGGCGTTCATTGAGAAGTCAAGATTATTTTATTAAACAATCTGCTGAGGGATAACCCAAAAATGTAGGAGAGATATTTGTTTCAATACGAGTTTATCACTTTCCATATATCTCCCTTATCTCATTGGTATTGCCCTATTCTCCAATTAGAAACGCGTTCTTGGAGAGATTAGCCAAATCTCCCCACAGGTCTTTAAAATTATTTCAACTTATATAAATAACCGCGCGATCGTATGAGCGTAAAAACAACATATAAAATGGGAATTTCATGCTTCACTTCGGTCTGAGTCATCTTACTTGTTCATTTTAGACCTCTCGGATTACAAAGAAGGTTTACAAGGTTTTATTGGAGCTTGATCGGTATACATTATTTTCAACTGTATCCTCTTCTGTGGTCATAGCAAATCCACATTTACCTGTCCACATTTTATATCGGCCTACCAAGTGATGCTTCCTTTGCGGCAGCCCTATCTCATGATTTGCGAATATATTTTCAGTATGTTAGGATTATCTTGAATAGGAACCACGTCACCATAGTAGTCTCCTTCGTTTCACTACCAATCAAAATTGGAAATACAATTGGTGTCTCCTTACAGTGACCATGCTAGAAGCAGCCTACGTGCTTACATCCAGATACTGCTTACATCCAGTCTTTACACAGGTGGATGGCTCGCGTAATTGCCACACAAAATCGCACAATCTATAGGCGACAGTAATATAGTAGCGAACGTGTCCCGTTTGCTGAGATATCAGTACCCTTTCTGATATTATCGCTATTTTCGATAAATTGTTATCAAATTCCTCTCTTCGATAAGTCGGTGTGAATTCTTAAAACGATCATCAAAGTTACTTGTAATAAAATAAGTTTTGCTCAATTTCTGTGGGGTCAAATATCAGGTGGTCCAACTTCAAAGCATTGCGATCGTATAGGTTGTTGACAACGATCGACACGCTTGCTGGCCCTAATCCGCCACCGGTACTACCGACTTCCTGTTGGTTGTCATACACTCGCTATTTTAAATTGATTCACTCAGAATTTTGTTTATCATTCTAAAAACTCTTTAGGCTCTCCTCGTGGTACCACTGCGGTGTGAGATGGCTTATTTAATTCGACGCCTATCTAGTGTAATCGATAAGCCGATCACTATCCACCATCTAGATAGGTAAGATGACGAGAATATTAAAACATATACAGTTTTCGTCAAAGCGCCTCAGATTTTTAATTATTTTGGTCATAAATATGTGGCGAAATAACTTCAACGTCCACAAAATTTACGACAAAACATAAACCACTAATCGAATGCCAGAAATACTCGCGAAAACTGCATTGGTTTATAAAAATATATTCGTTTTCCTTTTTAAGATTGTTGTCCTAGCGGTGAATAGCAAAAACAAGGTTTTTCATGAAATGTGTGCTAATTAGTAAGTGTTTTCAATTGTTTATGTTAATATGATAATATAATATATAATACAATATAAAATATAACAATATTTGCGATAAAATAATTACCGGTTGCACAATATTTCTTACTAAAACCGTAATCGTACTAAACACTTTTTTTTATAATTCAAAATGTTTATGATCACACTAACATTACGATTCAATCAATACAAATTCAAAGGTTAATAATTTATTAACCCACCATAGTCATTAGTTCATTACCATACATATTTAACGACCACACGCTATTCAAATTATTTTGATGTAGATCTAAACAAATGAACCAACGTCATTGTCATTCTAAAACATCGTTGTTCTGTTATACATAAAAAAACAAAATCGTTAAACTACAACTGTTATAAATTATAAATTTGTTATTAGTACAGTAATCTGTATTCGAAGTATTCGAATCCACCGATAAAAAGATAAAAAATAAAATTTGACAGTCCGGGTTATAAATTATAGACGTTCGCTTGTTTTTTTTGTGTGTTACACACTCCGATAATCTTTTGTTAAATTACAGTAACTATTTTCCGAAGGTAATTGATTTTATTATTTATTAAAACGATTAATTATTATTTTTCTAAATAATAATGTTTTGTTCGTATTCATTTGTGTGTATCTCGTAAAACAAAATTAAGCGAATAATTTACGATTAATTGAATAGCAAAATAGTAGGTTGGTTGTTTTCAATAAGGGAAAACGAATAGGAGTGGGATTTTGTTAGTGGAATGGTGAGTTTATTTTTTTCATTTTGTTTTGTTAATTATTTTTATATCTAGCGTTTCCAAATATATTTTTTATTGTTTCATTTTTCACGTATTTTATTGAGAAAATCGGTTTTATTGCATAAAATAGTTAACATGTTCGTGAACAATTTTTAATCGAACGAGCTTAAGCGATTAGAAATGTTCACGAACGTGTTAATGATTTGAGAAAACGAATTGCAGTATTTTAATTTTTACGTTGTTTTTCGTTGAGCGGTCAAGGTCATGTTTAATTAAATTAGACGGAATTGTTTTAGTTAAGTTTTATCATTTGTTCTTTTGTTGGTTTCCTTTATCACTTTTCTCGCTCTCTTATTTTCTTTCTGCGCTTGTTTTTAAATTCGCGGATGAAGAAAGATCACGAAAACTATGAATGGGTGTTACCACCCCACCGTACATACATTTTTGCAATCCTTATATAATTTTGCAAAGGTACCAATAATTTAAATTTTTAGTTTAGTCTTTCCAAAGTATTCCAAAATAGCGTATTCATTTACTAGATTTTGGTTGCTAACCATTTGTGACAAAGATTTTTTTTGTTCATTTTAATTTTTTGTGTCTTATTAATTTTGGCCGTTAATAATAAGAAAATGAAAAAATGGGTTTGTTGTTAGTGGAGTTATGATGTGGGGCATAAACTGGGCAATTATTTAGTAAAATTATGTAAAATCTGAGAAAATTCAACAATTCAATAGTTCAACAAATTAAATAATTGGTAATATTTATCAATCTTGCACGTATCAACCTATAGTGTGTGTGTGTGTGAATAGCATTGTTTGCAACGCAGCCGGGATTCTGCCTTTACAGACGTGTGTACTCTTTTAGTAAAAAATGTCGGCGGTTTTGTTGATTTGCCGTTTGTTTGCACTTTTCCACGACTTATAAGTAAACCTCTAGCTAACCAATGATGACACCTGATCAATTGTGCAGTTATAGCTTTTAGCCAAGGACCACGCATTGGTAACGGCTAGATCAACCATCCATACTATAATTGGCATACAAAACTTTTTCCCCTGTTTACTCATTCGTTAGTTCGAGATATGACGATCTAACAAGTCTACGCCGTCCATAAATGTATCATATTGTGTAACAACTTGTGGCTGAGGACTATCAGTTGTTTTTCGCTCAGAATGAATATACCGGCGTGCTGTAGCTAATGGATGTAACCAAAGGCATGTGATAATAGAGAAACAGCTGTATTGTCCTTCCACTTCATTAAAATTAGCTCATTAAGTTGATCTACGTGGCTTGCATATACATTTTAGGCAATTTATTCGGAGCATGCCTGTCCGGCATATTGCATTCAAGCCTATTTATTAGTTTAGGCCCAGTAAAAAAATTATCGAAGAAAAACGAAAATGTAAGATTTTGAAACCGGTTTTTACAATTTTTTTTTCAAAATTTAATACGATTGATTTTCCTAAGCCCAGGATCGACCCGGATAAATATGAAATAGGTAATAATATCCTGACGGACTTGCTGCGACCCATACATTATAACCGGAAAGGACTGATTTATTTCGTATGAATTGCTTACACGGGTGCTTGCCGTAGTACGGGATCTTGACTTCGGCGATAGGAACGTTCATTCCAATATTGTACGGATAAATTATTTAAATGGTTGATGCATGGTCATATTTTTGCCAACCGATCATTTGTACCCTTATCGATTAAATCGTTGTCGCAGCATCCAATCCGTAATAACTTCGTTTCGCACGACCAATAAAACGCGTACAAATCGTCGTTATCAATGTTTATAACCTTGTTTTTTGTGGCAGCGTATTTTACGGTGTTACTCACAATTGATTCAACAAAAGTTTGTGGAATAAATAATTTAAAAAACTATTGGTTCACTTTCTGCACTTAGAGTAATTTGGACAGATTTTTGTGCCTTCCCACATCTTATGTTTTTTTTATCATTATTTTCTTTTCTGATGGTTATAAATTTAAATTATTATTGTGGTTATGAGCTTTAAATCATTAAAATATAAGTACCATAACCTTTATTTGGAAAGTGTTAATGATTATTCGGCAAATATTGATGTATCGCGTTCAAATTCTATTAATTTAAATATACTTCAAATAAATATTTGAGGTATGAACGATTTTGCTAAATTCGATAAGTTATTACTTTTTATAGAGAGTCTCAAAACGGATATACATATTGTAGTAGTTTCGGAAACATTTGTTCAAAGTTCAAATAAATTTTCTGATAATATTAGAGATTACGTGAGTTTTCAATTGTTTTATCTTCGTTTCCAAACGAATTTTTATTTGTTTGTCTTGCGAGATATTCCATCTTTGTTGTAATTGCTCTCTAATTGAGCTATTTTTCCTCTAACTATGTCTTTTTGATCTAGGCATTTATCCATTATGGCCGGTTGTTTTGTGACTTGCATGATGATACTCGGTTTCACTGGTTATTGTGTAGTGCTTGATTAAGGTTGAGAACTTTGCTGGTTATTAATTAGTCTGGTTTTCGATGGATTAGTTAGTTATTAGACCCGAAGTAGATTTGATTAACTTTGCTTTGAAATTAATTTGGCCGGTTGGTGTTTGGCTTTCAAATTAATTTGTTATTGTCGCTGGACCTTGGTATAATTTCATCATTTTATGATTAAAATGTTTTTGTTCGGTTCATAAAATTCACATATGATACTCGAAGTTCAAAATTTGGCTTATGACACATTAATTAAATTACGAATTTCTTTTATAATTTTCAGTGGGCCATTTAGGGCCTGGTCATAAAACCTAATAACATCATTGGGTTATGTAGACGATTTGACAACAATGTCGCAAATTATTATTTCTGTTCGCAATTTGCGATTTATTTGTTAAATGGAACCATTTCAAGATGGAGAGTTCCATTCTTACCACACATTTGACAAATTTGAACCCAAGTTTTTATTTAGTACTTTACTGATATACATATGCACCACACTATTATAAACTAAACAATTTGAGAAGACGTCGAATAAAAATTACGAAATTATGGCAAATTTAGCTGGAATAAAATTTTAAGGTTGTTGTTATATTTATTAAATTTTGTTTAATAAAAGTTCTATTTTAAAATACCGAAGGGAGTTTGGACTGGCGGGTTTTACTATTTCTAGCAAGCTTCAGTTGTACGTTTAGTTCGAATATTCTTGCGAAAATGAATGACCAAAGAAATTTCTGATTTGTTCAGTAATACCAAAAATTGAATTTATGGGAAAACCTTTATAAAAACTGAAAAGTGTAAGATAGAGTCGGCATTCTAAAAAACCAATTGGAAAACTATAATCTGCTGTCTACAAATTATCAGCAAATTCTACCTATTTTCAATTCGGTTATCTACGCTAATTTCGACACCAACATGTCGACATTTCTGAAATACGCGTAGACGCACAACACTTCTTTATTCATAATTTCAATATCAAGATTTGTATGAAGCTTATAGTCGAGAGTTGTTGCTTTATTCGCATGCGAACGTCATCAAACAAATTAAATTGTTTCGTTAAATTAGATTTGAAATTCAAATTAAATAACCGAATTTCCAGGAAAATTGTATTTCCCCTACTCCATATCGTTTAATAATGATTTTTCACACCATTTCCCATTTGCTACAAATAGATATTTTACCAATTCCGCGCAAAAAGATAAAAGACAAAAGAAAATTATTTTCAATGTTCACCATTTGACATTTTCACTTTGGTTGAGATATGAAGCACACATTTAAAGCTACATGTATTAGAAGAAGTAAAAGGCGACAAATAAAATACCTAAATAAAAATTTTTATTTCTATTTTCAGATCATAGATTTTTACACCTCTAAAAGACTTATTAAGTGAAAGTGAAGTTAAAAACCTCAACAATACAAAATGGCTGCTTTCGTCGCGAAACAAATGGTTGGAAATAAATTGAACGCAGTTAAAGGTAAGACATATCTTAGTATTACGAACAAAAAAAAATTATATTTAATTAAATCTAGATGTACTCGTAAGATATCGTATTCGTTCTTATATTAACTTTTCGTGTGTACACCAAAAACATTATATTTTCGACTCGGCAGCAGAAAAGTGTATGACTTTAAAATGTAAATATTTAAGTTGTTAAAGTTCCTATTTTATACAGAAAATTAAATATTTTGTTCTATATCGAGAGATACGCTCCGCGCATTTCCCTTCAACTTTGGTTTATTTGATGTGGAAATGACGAAAAGTTTACAAAAAAAATAAAATAAATAAAAAATTTAATTCCCAACAATTTTTGTAAAATAATGTTAGTAATAGTAGAAACTTAAATTTCGTAATTTTGGCACAAAAAAGTTGAGTCAATGTTACAGCATAATGTAAATATTGAATTTATTTAGGGTTATTTTATATTGTAATATTTTAATTTTTTATTAGCACAATGATTAAAAAATTTAGGGTATTAAACAAAAATAATTATCAATTTGGTTAAATACTTATATATATAATAAAAATTCATATTGACAATTAGGGATGTTGATTGCAAGAACAAAATCTATACGTAGAATTTTTATTTCTTTGTCTTATCAAAAAGTTTCAAAAATTTTTGAAGGGGGATTTCGTCTGAGAATATGACGCGTGCAAAATTTGTTAAATAAGACGTGAATATTGTATTATTATGTGCGTGCCCCTGCTGCGAATTTAAAATAGATACAAAAAATTTCAACGATATGAAAAAGCAAAAAAAAAAATGTTTTACTTACGCTTGAAACGTGTTTATCGCTAAAATGTCATCTTATGGTAAATCTAATTTCATGAGTCTAGATATTTTCAATTCTGCTATCGATCTACGCTTTCAAACAACTCTATGTTAAAGGGGTTGTTTCAAGATCATATTTTTTTATTAAAAAATTTATTGTGTAGTTCACCTATGTGATAAAATCATTTTAACAATTTCAACTTAAACTGGCTTATTTCCGTGGTGTGTGTTTACAATGTTTTCATCATTTGTGGAGCAACTTTTTTTCTATATTAAAATATTTTTGAGTGCACCTTTTTATTAAGCAATTACAAATAAATAAATAAACACCTTTTCATCATATAACATTTCAAACACCATATACTCGTACTTATCATTTCAGAGGTCTGAGTAAAAATTTATCTGCATTAGAGCAAAATAATTTTCTCTTATATTCTAACACTGTTCCGATGTTACGACAAATAAAAATAAATAAAATCACTTCATCTTTGACAAATTGAATTAAGCAAATTGAAACAAAAAATTTATTTTCGAATTTAATTAATTTAACTAGTCTTGTTGGGGTCGATAAAATTAACATTCGGCGATCAGATTAGAATTATTTACTCGGTTAGCAAATAAGATCGCACTACCGGAATCATAAGGAATCTAACGAGACGCCGTGAGACTCAAGAGGAAATTGTTGTAGATGTGCTGGATTCAGCAACTCGTTTGGGAGAAAACATGTTCCATGCATATCACGTATCATTGCTACAGGAATTCTTAGTAAATGATTTTATGAACAGAATTCAATTTTGTCATTGGACCAGGCAACGAATAGCCAAAATTCAAACTTCGTTCTACATGTTCTGTGGACAGACGACGCTACATTTTAAAATACCGGTAATGTTAACAGGCTTACATTATTGGAGCGACTTCCTTTCGGTAGCACGATCACCAGATCTAACTTGTATAGGTTTTTATTTATGGGGAAAAGTGAAAGACCCTTGCATATTTTATTTGGTCTACCATAGCGCAAAATCTGAAACAAAGAATTAAAGAAATTTTTCAAAAATAATGTTTCAATTGAGGTAAAAACATTAATTTTGAAAGACGTTAGAAAAATATTTAGAATTAAATGATTTTGAACCTTTACTAAAGAACCAAATATTTTTTATAAAACCACGAGAAAATAGTTTTCAACCCATTTTTATTTAATTTTAGCAGTACCTAAATTAAAAATCGTTTGTATAATAAAACGAAAAATTACAAAATGTTACAATAAAACAGTGTAGAACAAGTGCAAATTCTTTTGCTGTAACGCAGATCAATGTTTGCTCCCATACGCGATACAAAAAATTGTGTATGGACAAAAATTATTTATTTTTAGCTTAATCGAAAAGTATAGGTTCTTAATAAAAAAAATACAACCTTCATCAGTTTTAAGGTCATTAAGTTTTAAGGTCATTCAATATCACTAAGCGTCCCTCTCGACACAGAACAATTTTTATTATAAATAATAAGTGGTTAATAGGTGGCATCCTAACAGTTTTAAACAAACCGATAAAAATGTATTTGCGGTGTTTCACGATCGCTGATTACGATTTTGAAGTATCTTTGGATACGATGACAACTTGAAAATGGCTAAAGAATATGAATATTCGATTTTCGGCGTAAGTTTCATTTTGGCAACATTTTCCTAAAGAGAATATTTGAAATGTAATTTTCGTTTTTCGTCTTTCAATAAAGACGCTCGATTTTAAATAGAAATAAATCAAGTTGTGGTTAATCGTTGTGTGAGATATCCACTGATTTTTTTTTATTTAAAATAATATTTGATGACATTAAGTATGGAATATAACGTCGTTCAAATGTTCACCGCGACTTTGCTTGGTGGCACGTATGCGGGTGGTCCAATTTTCGATGACCTTGTCGCACAAATCTGGGCATCGAGGGCGTTGATTGTTTGTGGTTTATTCACATATACCTGCGATTTCAGATAGCACCAAAGGAAATGCTTTAAATCTGCACCGACCAAATTAGCCTGCCTCAATGAAACCCGTACCATAATTTGTTACACATTTATTACAATAAATCCCAATTTTATTACAGTTACCGTTTTCTAGGAATGAATATTTAGTTTAGCTTACAATTAAATCTGCTCCGCCAAAATTGTAACTTTTGATGTAGCTATGATATCGGGATTGTTCTTAGACCAGAATTTATTACAAATTAATTACATTAAACTAGCTAGTTCAAGACCACCTCTATTACTTACCTATGGGTAAATTTCACCCCAAACAAGTATTTATAACAAAAACGTTAATTTAACCAACTTAAATAATTTATTACACAAGACTGCCACCAGATTTTGGCCAAAATGTTGCACTAGAAGACTTGCCGAAGCTAGGTTAACCTTATCAAGGTTGGCTTCAGAGTGTAAAGGCTTCAAATATGTAATTTAATGGTAGATTTTATCACATTTAATAATTTATTATACCCGACCACCACCAAATATTGGGATAAATGTTACTCCAAGAACCTTGTAGAGGGTAGGTTAACTTTATCCAGATGTGTAATAAATTATTTTTGTGTCAGGTTAGAAGGAAATGACTTCAGGCTGTAATGGCTGGTGTAATAATTTATTACACCAGACCGCGACTAGATATGGTCAAATGTTACTCAATAGACTTGTAGAGGACAGGTCAACCGTATTCAGGTGTATCGAATTATATTTGTGTCAGGTTATAAGAGTTTGCGCAGAAGTTAAAAGCTTCAAATATGTAATTTATAGATCGATATTACCACCATAATAATTTATTACACCAAACCACCACCGGATAATAATGGGTGAACTATTATTCTTTAAACCTTCTGAAGGACAAGTCATTCTTATAGCCTGGACAGACTGCGGATTACACCCTATGAAAAATCTTGAATTTGCTAGTAGATTTTTGAATTTTTCGTAGTGTGTCCAACTGAATTGAATTTTATTTCCTAGAGTACTTGACCGAATTTTGCTCAACCAATTTAGCTAATTCCCAGTCTCCCCTTTACCGTTTTAAGCAAAGTCCGTCTAACCTGACTCACAAATAATTTATTCGGGTGTGTAATAAATTATTTTTGAGTCAGGAAAAACGGAATTTGCGATATATAAATACGACAAAGGCTTCGAATGTGTAATGTATAGGTCGATTTTATCACGTTTAATAATTTATTACACCAGACCGCCGCCAGATATTGAGTCAAATGTTGCTCCATATATTTTGTGGAGAGCAGTTCAACCTTATCCAGATGTGTAATCTGGAATATGTTTAATTATACATATATTGGAGGCCTCTACCATTTGGAGCCAATTCCGTGTAACCTGACACAAAAATAAAATTATTACACTGCAGGATGAGGTTCACCTGCTCTTCAGAAGGCCAATGTAGTAACATTTGACCCGGTATCTGGTGGCGGTCTGGTGTATTAAATTATTAAATGTTGTAAAACCAACCTTTATATCTGAATTTGAAACTTACGTCTTCTGATTCCAATTTCTTCTAATATAACACAACAATAATTTATTACACACCTGAATATGGTTGACCCACCTTCGACAAGACTTCTAGTGTAACATTTGGTCCAAAATCTGGTGGCAGTCTTGTGTAATAAATTATTTAAGTTGGTTAAATTAACGTTTTTATGATAAATAATCGTTTAGTGAAATTTACCCTTATAGGTAAGATATAGGGGTGGTCTTGAACTAACTAATACAATGTAATTAATTTTAAATAAATTATAATCTAATTGTACGCTAAATCGACAATTCGTTCCTCGAAAACGGTAGATGTAATAAATTGTAATAAATGTGTAACAAATTATGGTATGGGTTTCATTGATACGAGCTAATTTGGTTGGTGCAGTTATAACACACTGCTAAAGGAAGAAGTCTAAAGGCGTTAAATCTCGGCACGATCTCGGTTGCCCGGCCACGTCGCTGGAACGCGAGATGACTATGTCCTCAATTTACTCGTGAAAAATGTTCATCGTGTCAGGCGCTGTGTGGCACGTAGCACCTTCCTGTTGGAATCACATATTTTTGGTATTCATATCATCTAATTTAGGTCACAAAAAATTGCTATCATCAATCTGTAGCGCGCTCGCCGTTGACGGTTATGACAAAGCCAGCTTCTTACACACAACAGCGATGTTTCCAGTATTCCTTTCGTTTCGATGACGTGCAAGTGTTGGTTGATTATTTATCGAACCTCTCCATTCGAATTTGGCCACCAAACGTTGAATAGTCGACTATGCGAGACGGTTGTGGCTAGGATAAAATCACATTTGATGATTTGCTTACGTTGTTAAATGCTATATCCTTCCATGGTGTTTTACCATACACTATTGAACAATTTACAACAAATTTGCAAATGTTGCTTTAACTACATTGCTGGTATAAGCTAAGAAATTTCGAGCGTCCCTATTAAAACCTTTTATTTCACCCCAATCCATCCCAGTATTTGCTATTTACTCTTTTAAAACGAAAATAAACATTTTAAATTTGTTTACTCACCAACAAAATGTCCATCCCAGATTTTCATTTAATTGTTTCATTTATTTTGTGCTCTACGTCGTAGGTAATAAGCCACAATTTAAAAATCAAAGAGCCCTTTGTCCTTCAATAAAACAAAGACAAGAGCTATATCTAACGCTTCTGGCATGGTAATACAACCAATGTTGTATATACATAGTTTATACTAAGGAATAAACCAAGATGTAAGATGTAACTTACTTTTCACGTTCGTATCAATATAATGTCTTCATGAAATGTCTTCGATTTTTCCAGACATGCGGAATGTAATCTGATATAAGATAGATCCTTACGAACGTTGCTATAGTTTTGGTACAGAAACATTTTTAGGTTTTATTTAACAAAATTTTTTGAACGAAACTTATTTGCTTTTCTGCATGTAAAATTACATAGTTTATAGAGTTCTAAGTTCAAGTACTCGATACCACTGACTCGGATTCGCTTCCGTTAGTAGGTATTCTACTAGGTAGGTATCCGATCTAAATTTATTTGAGCAGAAAAGCAGCCCAGGAAACGTTGAAATATTGAAGGATAATTTCCAAAAATCTAAGCATTTAGGTAATTTCGTCAGCCTAACCAGAGTTATATCTAACTCTTCGTCTAAAAGCGAATTTTTCTGGAGTTTATTAAATTATTCCATTGATTTCGGCGTTGCAAAGTCGGTCAGGGCCGTTTCCATATCCTTTATACTCGCCCATTGACTACCATATTCAGAGTAAAAGTTGTATCGGTTGTATGGTACCACATCTGCAGATTTGTCATATTTTTAATATTCGTTTTCAAATACCTTCATCGCTACTCCACTGAACTCACACCTGAATACGTCTTTAGCCTGGTTAACTCAATTTGGACCCGATTCGTTCTGTACCCCGGCAATATGAAACCGGTTCAGAATCATCAGGTTGGTGGTGGCTAAAACCTAAATGTTTTACCTCCCTTTACCTACTTACTCATTCGATATTCATTGCTCGGAAATCTACTTTGTTATACGGCTTTCTGCATACGCTCCATCCAAGCTGGTACAAGAGACGAGATATCACGACGCCAATCCGACCGTCAACCAAGCACAAAACGTGGGGAACTCTAAATAACATACACTCAATCGGACAACCATCGAAGATGTCAAAATTGATATCTTGGCGAAAGTTTTTACTTCATATTCTAACCTCCATTCGAACAGCACACACGAATTAATCACAAATAATTTATACAATAAAATCATGCTGTATAAGATAGCGGAAATTTCTCAGTGAAAAATAAGAGATTTCGTTACTCGCCGTAAGTGGCAGCACCATCACAAAAGATAATTTATTTTGTTATATAATTACCAGCGGAAATTTTGTATTCATTATGTATCTCTTTTTTCACTAAATACTACATCCCAGCGGAATAAAATATTAAAAGTGATTGTTAAAATAACAAATTGATTGATCTCCGAAGGAACTCGGTAAATGAAATCTTGAACTTTAACAATGTTTCGTCTTTCCGCCGTTCTAAAAGAATGGCGATAAAATTTGAATAGTAGTATTTATCAATGATTTTGAAGTAAGTTTTAAACAAAATTCCAGGATCTGTTCATGCTGGACTAAACTTGACCATTTCATAACCAATTCTTTTGAAAATTTAAAAATGTTTATTAATTTATTTTCAGTTTTAGGCCAATATCTCAAAAACTTCCACTAGTAACCAAATACTTTCAGTTGTTTTTCTCAAAATTGGGTCGAACTGAGACTACAACGAGAATTTGGTGAACAGTTATGGATTAGAATGTTCACTATAATATTTTGATTTTCTGCGGTCATATAAGTTGTTTTCAGTTTCTGGCCAATATCTCAAAAACTTTCACTAGTAACTAATACTTTCGGTTGTTTTTCTAATAGCTTAGGTCATACTGAGACTACAAGGAAAATTTGGGGAAAATTTATAGATTAGAAATTTCACTATAATTTTTTGATTTTCTGCGGCCATACAAATTATTTTCAGTTTTTGGTCAATATCTCAAAATCTTCCACTACTAACCGAAACTGAAAATATATGGTCGCAGAAAATCAAAAAACTATAGTGAAAATTCTAATCTATAAATTTTCCCCAAATTTTCCTTGTAGTCTCAGTATGACCTAAGCTATTAGAAAAACAACCGAAAGTATTAGTTACTAGTGAAAGTTTTTGAGATATTAGCCAACAACTGAAAATAAAATAATTCACATTTTTTAATTTTCAAAAGGATTGGTTATGAAATGACTAAGTTTAGCCCAGCATGAACAAATCCTAGAATTTTGTCCAAATACTTTAAAATCCCTGATCAATATATCCTAATTCGTCGTCATTCTTTAAGAATGGCGGAAAGACGAAATATGTTTAAATTTGACGATTTCATTTACCGAGTTCCTTTACTTCTGAGATCAATCAATTTGTCATTTTAAGGATCACTTTTAATATTTTATTCCGCTGGGATGTTTTATTTAGTGAAAAAAGAGATACAAAATGAATAAAAAATTTCGGCTGGTAATTATATAACAAAATAAATTATCTTTTCTGATGGTGCTGCCTTTTGTGGCGATTATCGAAATCTCTTATTTTCCGCTGATAAATTTCCGCTATCGTTTTGTTCTTTTGTCATTATCGGCCTTTTGTGCGTTTTTGCTTTTTGTCTGCGTTTGCCTTTTGTGCGCCTCGCGGCCTTGAAATTGAAATTTTCCGCTAACATCTGTAGAATGTTGTGTCAATTCTAATACAAAAAATATTTCGATAATGCAAATTTATGTTTCGACCCAAACTTTCGGCGAATTTAAGTAGCATCCAGAAAGTTAATCATTAAAAAATAACATAAAAATATAAAAACCGTCAAAAGGTGTCTCAATAAAATTATAATACAAAATTTTTTATTTGAGTTATGAACCCGCCTGAACCAAAAACCGGGAGGGGAACTTAAACTCATGTCATACTTATATTAATTTAGGTTTACAGTCTTTATTTTTGTTCCTTATTTACTTGTGTTCCTTAAAGACTGACCCCTACATACACGCGCCATAATAAGAATATTACTTAAAAAATATTCGGAAACTAAGAATCGGATAAAACATTTATGATGCTGATAAATGTAAATTTAGAGTACTTTAATTCTAAGTCTTGTATAGGCGCTCGAAAATTTTCG
The DNA here is from genome assembly GCA_963691935.1 of Nephrotoma guestfalica. NCBI lineage: Eukaryota > Metazoa > Arthropoda > Insecta > Diptera > Tipulidae > Nephrotoma > Nephrotoma guestfalica. The sequence goes on from OY829913.1 coordinate 266,865,863, forward strand.
ACAATTTGTATTTACCGTCCGAAAAACTCACGCTATATATATGGTTTAACATTAAAACAACATGCGATTACCGGAAACCCAATTTACATTTAATTTCTATATTTTCGAACCTAGATAGAAAAACCTTTATCCAAAACTCTATAAGAACGGTAGAAGATATAAAAAAATTATCTTAAGGAACAAAAAAAAGTTTTATTTACTATTTTTAATATTCGTACATACTTTCGTTTTAATTAATTTTTTTTACATTTCGAACGGAATGTGATTATATGAATTCACATGAAAACACACACAGATTGTACGTACATACGAGTACACGTTTAGCTAAAGAAGCACAATAATTATTAACGAATACAAAACAAAAAAACATTCTTAAGAAAAGTAACAAAACAAATGAAATTGAATAGAAGAGAGGTTTAAAGAAATTATGTAACATTGTTAAGGTTTTAAGAATTTCGTTTTTTATGTACTTTTATAAAATTTGAATAGAAAACTAAAGATTTTTTTCTTTTGTTTCTGCTTTTTCTTAATCTTTGGAATTTCTCTCGAATAAAGAAAATTCCGGAATAAACTTTGAAACAGCTTAAAGCACGTAAAATTAAATTCTCTAGCATACATGTGCTATACGTACGTATATACGGGTGGTGTGGTTGGTATCTCTCCATTTGATAATTGCATTTTTCTTCTTACGATTATTACTTATTATCGTTTTATATTTATTCTGAGCTTAATTACAGATAAGAAAATTATTGTTCATAGAACATAGTTATGTTCTAGTAGTAGATAAAATTTTATTACAAATATGCAATTTGAATATCATTCCACGTCGTACAGCAACTTTTACGATATGGAGACGATAAAAATAAAATAGTCGTATATATAGACTGTTGTTGTTGGTTATCATTAAAGTTTTTCTTGTACGAGCGCGCACGATAAGAAAAATATTTTTAGATTACACCATCTAAATGCATTAAAAAATATTTAAATTAGCGATAGGTTGTTCTTGCGAGCGTGATTTTAAAATGCATTATCTTTAAACGTATACTGTACGAGTACATACCTAAATGGTATTTGAAGAGATAAGATAATGGATACAAAATCACCCAATCCTCTCGTTCCATATACATATCTGTATTGTGAATATGTACGCAACGTAAAAAAAAATGAAAATTAAGGAAATTGAAAATATATCAAAACTCATTTTCAATTAAATTAAAAAATCTTGTAGCAAGAGCAGCATTCACACAAAAATCGAACAATTGATAAAAATTCGATAAAATGAAACCAAAACATTTAATTTCATTTTAATTTTCAACTTTTTTCGTGTCTTGATTCAAAAAGCACAATAACATCACCATCAACAACAACAAAACATTTTCTTTTTGAAATTGAATCGAGAAGATGGATAAATAATTGGGAAACGCTTTTCTAAAAATACTTTTCTGTTGTCGATAGCGGGATAAAAAAAAAATTTGTAACGGAAACGAGACAAGGCAGAAAATGGATTATGTTACTCAAAGTGTATTGTATACGAACATAAATGAATGGAAAATGTACAAACTTTTTTTTAACGAAAATTGAACCCTTTTCCGTTTTTCTTTTATTTTATGTGTGCGAAGAGACTTTCATAAAAAAAGTTTGATTTGATTGAAATTGTTTTTTAAATGGTATCAATTCCTTAGAAAATTCGTTTTTAATTTTTTTTTACCAATTGAGTACAACGTCTTGTTTTGATTAATTAAAGGAAGGGCTTTTCCGGTATAAATGTTAACATTTTTGTTCTGCTTTTGTTTCAATTTGGCGGAGCGCCGAAAATAAGGTTGAATTTTATATTGGAATGCTTAGCTCGGAGTAATGGCAACTGGTTTTTATTATATTTGTCGTGGGTACTCGACTAAAACTTTAGCAGAAAAGTAATTTTATATCGGTTGTAGGCGCGGTCAATAACTTTTGAATGTTTCATTTTATACGAATCGTTATTGTACACGGGCAATTTATCGGTGAATGAGTTTAAATATCAAAGGTTAAATGTTAAATTGTTAATAACTTTTGATTGGTGTTAAACCCATATTAATAAAAGTATCTAAGGAATATTAATAAACGAATCAACAAACGTTTATTGTTCCCCAATTAAACAGAATAATCAAGCTTGATGTGATAACAATTTTCGATCAAACACAATCTGATTATTATTCTACCAATTAAGATAATAATTACAGTTTTGAATTTTCTGTGTCAAAACAAATTACATTTTAAATTTGCAAGCAAATTACTTGTATACTAAACCCATCTTGGAAGAACGAAAAGTCACTAACGTTTTGAAAAAGGCACAAGAAGGATGGACAGATAGAGAACTAAATGTGCCTCGAATACAAAATTCACACAATTCAACCAACATAAAGCGGATCAGGAACAATTTTAATTCTACACTGCACCAATAGGCCTTCACCCTTCACACAATTATAATGTAAACAAAAGAATAATAACAGGGAAGTATAGCTGAGGAATTACTCGAAACTAAACCAACCACAACAATAATATTAATCATTAAATCAATACTAAAAACGTTCCACGATATTTACCAATGTTGCTGTGTAAAATCAAATTTGTGATTTCATTGCAATACATTTTTAACCGCCAAAATTATTTCTGAACAATGTTTGTTGATATATTAGATGAACCATATCGCGTGGATAAATTACAAAGTTGTTTTAAAATGTACAAGTACTTTTTAAATTTTACTTTCTGCATTGTAAAACCGGTTTTATAATAGACCTAGAAGTTTGATCCTTGACATTCAACACTTTTAGCGTCAATATTAGGATTAGTATTAGACTGCTTAGAACCAAACACCAGTCTTTAAACAGTAACATGATTTTGAAATTCGTTTGACAGGTGGTTGTTCCATGAAGTTAAAATTTTAATATTTCAAATACGACTTATATCTTAAACATTTCCTGACGTTAATGATTTACGGAATCAACCAATCAAATTGCTTCAATGCCTACAAAATGTACCTAGTGTCACGAAACTCGTCATCTGAGCAAATGAGCGATATGATTCCTTGTATTTTATTTGTGTTCATTTTTTAGTGCGCGTTACGTGCGTCGGGTTTGTTTAGGTGTGGAGTTAGACAAGGATGGGTTGATAAGTCTTTAGAATGAAACAGTAAACACAATTTTTTAAGTAAAATTACATGATTAATGTGATGGAGCATTGTGATGAAGACAGGGTACTTTATTCTTTGTCAAATGAGGCCGTTTTTCCTTAATTTTTCCATTCAAAGTGCTCAATAATGATGCATAATATTCACTTCGCACTTCACCTTTTGAAGATACTCGATAAATATTATGCATTGTGCATCCCAAAAGACAGTGGCCATAATCTTACCATCTAATGCAACATCTTTTGCTTTTTCTGCAACACTTGAACCAGCTTCTACCCATTATTTTGACTGCCGTAAAAATTTCGGTTGGATTATACTGAAATATCTTCAAACATTGCTTATAAAAGAGGATTAGATTCATTTTTTGAATATTTGTTAACAAACGCGGGACCCGTTTTGCTGACAGCTTTTTCCTATACAATTCTTCGTGTATGATGTTGTTTAGGCGTCCATAACAGACGTTTACAACGTCAATCTCGCGCAACTTTTTATGATGATCATTTTTAATGATTTCATTTCGACCATTTCTGGTGTGTTTACCTCGTTTGACCTTTAAGAACCTTCAGCATTACTTGTGTTCTTGCGACCACGTTTAAATTAATTTCCAATTATTAACGGTGGTATTTAAAAGTGCATGTTCATCTAACACTGTTTTCATCACATCGATGATTTCTTTTGGTTTTGCACCTTTTAAATGAAAATATTTAATCACCGCACGATATTCATTGTTTCCATATTTAAACTAACTTTTCACAAACGACTTTAACCTAAGAAACTTTTCAATCAAATGGCATACAAATTTGACAGCTTCGTATAAAAGAACATGCTTCACGACAAACAAAAAAAGTTCTTAGTAGTGCCGCATAAATAGCGTTATTCTGAAGATTTATCAATCCACCCTCGTACATTTTTTAAATTAGTGTATGACGCACGATCCAAATCGTGAATCATATTTTAAGAATTGCCGGGTTGTGTCAAAAATATTGCATTTTGGGTGTTACATGGGTTTGGATGATATAATCGTTACGTATTTTGAGTCATACAAATTTTAACAAATTTCCTATCACAATAATAAAAAATTGATGGGTGAATATGTTGTGGCCAAGACCCAACTTTCTTTTACCATGAATGTATGGAACATTAGACCTCTTACCGGCTAACTTACCGGGCTTTTGGTAAATTGTAAATTAAAAATCATTATTCTTTAAATTTTAAACAACCAACAAGATCAACCCTCGTTAAAAATTTAATGTGTATTGCATAAATTTAAAAACCTCCCGTGGAAGCTACCACTTCCGGTATGCAGATTTCCACTAAATTTCACAAGCATTTCCTAATTAATAAATCAAATTTAAGTTCCATTCCGACTAGTCAATCTGCCTGGACTGTATAAATGCCGAACTTTGGATAAAATATAAAGTTTTTTTTATGAAACTATTACTCGCCATTTCCGGTGAAATTTAAAAAAATCATCGGAACAAATCATTTGAAATTTAATTTACGTAAATGCTACAGACTTTTCAAAATATTTGCAAAAAACAGGAACCAGTTTCAATAATAGACCGATTTCGAACACTTTGAGATCTCCCAATTTGTATAAGAGCTTAAGTTTGACGATTCATCCCGATCAGTCAATCCGTCGGGGCTGTAGACAACCCTCATACATTTAGTCTGCATGGTACCACACACAGTAATTTTTTTTAAACTATTTTTTTTGTAAAGGTAAGGTTACCAAATCGTTGGATGTTTGGTTTCGAACTAACGAAACATTAAATTCTTTAAATTAAAAAACTCGGTCGTCTCATCAGAAGGTCACTGCTCTCTGCTGATCCATCCAACGTCTTATGGTAACCTCATTCTGATGTAATAGTAATATCTGGCTCTCCCAAAATAACCCAAAAGTTCATACTTTTTTGACTTCGGCGATATAGTTAATGGTAAATCTGCAAAGATCCTGGGGTCAACATTTTTCGTGGTTACTATTATCTATTTTACTATGTAAAAGAAAGTAATGACAATTTTTTGAGTCTCGAAATTATAAATGTGTAAGAGTAAACAATAAAAAAATCGCAATTAAGCCTAAAATACCTTTTTAATTTTTTAAAACTTTTATAATTTAGACCATTTATTGCTCCTGGAATACCCCGACTATATATCACTCTCTACATAATTCGCTTATAATGGGTAATTTTTTATGCGTTTGGTTTATAATTTTCAGAAAAATACAACATTGATAAATCGATGTTTACCATTTTTTTTAAAAGATTATTTCATTCAAGTGTTGGCCACTGCTACGTTTTAAGTGATCCATGTGGGATTTCCAATTTTCACCACTTTTTCGAGCCGTTCGGCTGGTATCTCACTAATGACATGATTAATGTTGCTTTACAATTTTGCAATTGTTGTTGGTTTATTGGCATATATGAGAGACTTCCCGTAGTCTCATAAAAAATTTACGCATTTGACTCGCAAAAAACAAATTTCGGCATAAAAACAGATTTTCGCCAAGATGTTCTAATGCTCACTTCCCACAACTTCGGCGCTGTGACAAGTCGTTCGGCTTCAAAACGCGTTCAGATCTTACGATGCATTTTGAAGGAAATTATCCTATCCTAGCTATCTTAGAACCGGTTAATTCTTAATTCATAATTCTTAATTTGCATAGTAAATTTATATTGTAATTCTAATATGAATTTTGAATAAAATTCCGAAATGATTCAATGACGATGGGCTTCGTCCATTTATTTACAAATACTCCCAAATTTAAACGGAAATTTAAGGGGCATTTTTTGCATTCAAATAATTATATTTCACGTGATGGCGAATATCTCAAAAACTACCACAGATGACCAATCCGTAAGTTCGTTTTCTTCCAGCTACGGTCATACTGAGGCTGCCTGAAAATTTGGGGAAAATACATCGTTTAGAATTTCCATCTTCCTTTTATGAGTTCTCGTGGCTTAATAAGTTCTTTCCAGATTTGATCAATATTTGAAAAATCCCCGCAAGTAACCGATCCATATGGTTGTTCTTCTTACCTGGAAAATCTGGGGAAAATACAGGGTGTCTATACGAAAGGCTTACAAGTTTTTGTCACCATTTAGGTGAATATTAATATTTACAGTATCAAGTATGCCAGTATACTTGACAGTTGTGAAGTGTGTCATACACGTGACAAATTAATCATTGGAAAATATTCGATTGAATATCCCGTTTTAATAGTGAAACCCCTTTTACACAAGCCAATCATCAATTACGTTAAAATTAGGAAAATTACGTGAAACTTTTGCTAGGAATATGGTGCCTTCAAAGCCTACAATTAACCGGAATATCAAAAAATTTGAAGAAAGTGGGACTGTATCAAATAAGCCAAAGTGTGTGCAAAATCGTATAGCCTGAAGGCCAGAAAATATTGCTGAAGATGTGAAGATGGACAGATAATCCAACGACATCAATCAGACACCGTGCGCAAGCACTTGAACTTTGAAGATCAACACTAACCAACATTTTGTATAAAGACTTGGATTTATTCCCGTATAAAATGCCATTAACACAGGACCGCTACCATGTGATCATTTGCGGCGCCGCACTTATGCGAATAAGATGCTGTTGCTTGAAAATGACAATTCGGATTTTTTTTGAAAAATTTATTATGGGTGACCAAATATTTTCATTTAAGTGGACATGTAAATAAAAAAAAGCCAGTTCTGGGCAGTAGAGGACCCACAAATAATTCATCAACCACCATTACATCCCTTGAAAATGACGCTATGGTGTGCAATTTGGGCTGGGGAGAGGTCATTAGACCACATTTTTACGAAAATTCCAATGGTTCACCTGTTACAGTCACTAGCGAACGTTATCGTGATTTGATAATGGACCTCTTTTAGACCAAAATTGCCAATAGGATTGTGTCACAAGCCATACTGCTAGAATTACCATGGAATTGTCACGAGAAATGTTTCCACAACAATTAATTTTGACGTCTGGTAATGTGGATTGACCTCCACGCTCACCCGATTTAACTGCTCCCGACTTCTTTTTATGGGGTCGTCTTAAAAGTAAGGTTTATGCAAATAATCCAGATAATATTGAAAAACGTTCAATACGAATGTTGGAGAAGAAATTAACGTGATACAGAGTGAAATCTTTGAAAAGTGATGAAAATTGTAATCAAAAAAGCCAATTTGAACATTTGGCAGCGTTGTTCACATACATAAACACTTTATATAAACGATCTGTCAACATTAAATCTATTTCATTTTATTTAAAATAGTTTTATAGGTAAAGAGAGTAATAAATACCCTGTACGAGTATATCGTTTAGAATTTTGAATATAATTTTTTGAGTTTCCGCAGCCAATAAGTTCTTTTCAGTTTATGGTCAATATCTTAAAAACCCCTACAGCAAATTGATTCATATGGTTGTTTTTCTTACAACTAAGGTTGTATTGAGACTACTGGACTGGAAAATTTGAATAAACTCTTCTATTGAATTTTCACAATACTTTGTTGAGTTTTTGCGGCAAAATAATTTTTTTTAAGCTAACCTATTGACCTTTGCTATTAGTAAAACAACCGTGAATAATGGTTAAAAGTGACAGTTTTTGAGATATTTGTCAGAAACTGAAAAGAACTTCAATGGCCGCAGAAGCTCAAAAAATATGGTACGATACATTTCCTCTAAATTCCTCATGAAGACCCAGTATGACCTTGGCTATTAAATATTGGAGAGTTTCAGTATTAAGAACTTGTATGGCAGCGGACACTCAAAAATTATTGTGAAAATTCTAAACGATAAATTTGCCCATGCAGACTAAGTATGGCCTATCTTTTAGAAAAACAACCTTAAGTATTGTTTACCTATGGGAGTTTTGGAGATATTGGCCAGAAACCGAATATAATTTATTAGGCCGCAAAACCTCAATAAAATTTATAGAGTATTAAACGGTAAACCTTCCCCAAATTTCTTATTTAGATTGAGTATGACATTTGATATTAGAAAATTAACGGTATATGCTGGTTACCTAAGGGGTTTTGAGATGTTGTCCATAATCTGACCTACTTCAAAATGATCAGGTAACTGAATCAAGAAGTCTGATAATATCGCTGGATGTATCTATAGCCGATTTGAACAATATTATTTTAATTATCATGAACCCCGTGTAAAACTCATTGGAAAATCATTTGTATTCTTGTAAGCGGTTCTTGGAGTCGCAGTCCCGCAAAATAATGAAGTAGTTAAGGAACTTCCTAAGAAAAGTCTTTTTAATTTAAGTAGTCCAGCAACATCATTACAATGTCTACCTGATACCTGAAAATTGTTAGAGTCTTTGGTCTTACTTTTAGAGTCTTTAATTTGTCCCGTCCTATGGGAAATTTTTATTGCGAACGCACTAGTTGATTTCGTTTGTTCATCCTCGTGAAATGACTTTATAGAAAAATTTAACTAGTGGCCAATCTTAAATAAGCGATTACTAAACTATTCCTATCGTTGGAATTGAAAACTATTACGGTTGGGAAACAATCCATGTCTAAAATAATGAGTTCTAAATGAATTTCCTTAAAAAATCGTTATGTAGAGATGACCAAGCAAACATAACTTGTTAAAAATCGTCAATGAAGGATTATCAAATGATTAAACGCATGGAATTTGTGGACATATTAGGATTGACAAACTTCTAGAGTCAAAACTCTCCAAGGAATATTCCAATTGGGTTTGTTGATAATTTAATTTAAATAATTAGATCCACAAATATGTGACGAACGAGTTTGGACTGACTTGGACAAATCCAACGATTGTAATAGTTTTGCGATCTGTCATTTTAGATTGGTCACTAGTTGAATTTTTACAAAGAATCATTATGTAAGGATAACTAAACGAGATGAACTAGCAACCATTCTTTAATCAGCACTTCAACAGTCCTAATCGTGCAGATATAATTAGTTCTAAATAAAATTTACCAATAGAAAGTGTGTTTAATTTTAATTTTCTAAATTGATGGCTCCCAGAACCCGCGTGGGTCGTAACCGATTTTAGCACGATCTGATATCCACTATACAAAATAAAGTTTACTATCATTATGATGGGATTAGCGCGATGTAATTTTGGGGTGGCCCATTCTATTTAAACTGCGCATTGAAAATTTAAACAAATGGTTCCGTGGAACCTCAAAAGCCGTGAACAACTTATTTGATATGCAGTAGATAAAGCCTATTTTCTATCATAAAACCCCAAGACCAACCGTATGTTAGAATAAGCGATATGTGTAAATGGTCGAATCACTTTTTTTTTAACAGAATTCGGATTAAAATGAATTTCTTGGAACTTCAACTTTTATCTCTAGTAGAAAAACTAACTCTAAGAGGTACTGTATGTTGAGATTGGGCCCATTATGTATGAATTATTGATTTGACATGTTGATATCCACACTATTGAAAACAAATTTTATTTTGGATTGTGGTATCAGGTTCTGTTAAAATCGGTCACGGCACTCGGTCTTGGGATACTTATCACAGGTAGTGGGCGCTATATCTTATGAGTATCAGACGAGATCGTTAACGATACTTCAAGTTTTAGGCAAGCATTAATTTAAATCTTAAATGTATGTATTTTAAATAGAATTGTATAGAGCGCCACGGTCCTCAAGTAATTAATTTATATTTGTATCGCAGACACTTCAAATTGAAAATAATGAAATCCAATGATAACTTCACACACGTTATATTGCTAAATTAGTTTATAACTATTAATTTCTGCACGATAAAACTGTTCGGCTGTGGAATCCTAATATTTTGACATATCCAACGGTCGGACTCGTAGAGTCATCGGTCATTGAGGCCACTAGTTGATTTCGTTGGGTAAGATTTGCAGAAAAATTACAGATCTAAACGACTAATTATGCGGAATTGATGAATTCTTTGAATTAAATAATTACGTAAACAAGCGGAATAAAATAGTGAGCAATTCTGAATGTCAGATGATCAAACGATTCCGATCGTTGGATTTCAAATAGTTTTAGAGTTGACCAACTTTCCAGAGCCGATGTTAAGTTCTAAATTATCGCCAAAAAACGATACATATAGGGATGACCAAACGAAAAGAACTAGTGATCGACCAATCCTCAATGAAAAATGACAATCGATCCATTCTAATCGTTGAATTTGTGTAAATATTAGGATTGGCCATCATTCCAGTCCTGTGGTATGATAAGTGAGTTCTAAATAAATAATCGTTACGTAAAAATGACTAATAACAAACAACAACAAGTGATCAGTTCTCGGTGATGGATGATTCACCGATACTGATCGTTTAATCTGTGAATACATTAAAATTGTTCAAAGTCAAATAATTTTTATATTTCAGTCTTGCGTAATGATGTAATGAACATTTTACAATTAAACGTTGTAAAATTATGAAATTTGTTGTCAATTTTTCAAAATGATACTCCCAAATTAGCAACGACCCCGATTTTATTGAATCTTTCGCAATTAAGAATTATCCACTGAAAACCAAACAACAAGTGGTGATTAATCGACATCTGTTACAAACGATTTTCTTTCAATCAGGTGCTACGTGAGCTAACCGACGAAAACTAATTGGCTTATTCCGACCAAACGATGGCGAATTTGATCGGTGAATATTTAAACTGAATTTTCCATATGTTACCCATCCTGTAATATTCTTATCTAATCACTGTAATATATTTAATAAATTTATATTATATTATGTGGCTCACTGTATTTTTCTGGTTTTATTTTGGTAATTTACCGTTCGCAAATTGTTTTTCCTGCATAAACAATCATACAGTATATTACGATCAGTCTAGTCTAGTGAGTGTTTTGTATCGCAATAATGTTTTTGTTAAAAGTGATTCAAATGAAAGTTTTGTGTTAAAACCGTTTAGTATTTGGTTATTTGTGTGCTTTTTAATCAAAAGACTTTTATTGTGTGACCGGGAATCCCGTTTATGAAATAAATTACAGGTAATCATGCCATACATTTTTTAATTATGATGTAACAGATATACGCATTAATACAGCAAATCCACTTCAACCTTAATAATTTTGTTGCTTTATAACATCTTGTTTACCCCAATACATGGCCGATCGTCTTGAATATAATAAACTATATATTTTAAGATTTAAATTTAAATCCGAATGCATTCTTTAAAATTTTTCGTCCATTTAGGCAACCTTTAATTTAAATGATAGAGTTTAAATAGACTGCACCATCCCAGGGCCATATATCATGTCGTGTTGATATCAAATCGAAAACAGATCGGTCATATTGCTCATAGTTCGTGAGAACTATTAATTTTAATCAAAAATCCGTACACAGACAGAATGATCCATACACATATAGTTTGTTGCACCTGCTTGTTTTCATCTTTTGTCTTGTAAATTTTTCAAATTGAACGCACATTATATTGGTAAAATTAGTTTAGAACTATTAATTACTGTACATTAGCCTTAAAAACGGTTCCAATCATCATTTCCGTCAAAATCTTTGGGTCGTGTTTTATCATTGTACGAACTAATTTGATGTGCAAGTTTAAATTTTATTCTCGTTTACCCAAAAATAATTCTTATGGGAGTCACTATAATGTATTTAATTAATTTATAATATTTTATGTGGCTCACTGTATTTTTCTTGTTTTATTTTACTATTTACCGTTAGAAAATTATTTTTTCTGTCTAGGCAAACACACTGTATATTACGATCAGTCTAGTCTATTGAGTGTCTTGTGTCGCAATTATGTGTATTGTTAAAAGTGGAAGATTTATGTTAAAAGAGTTTATTGTTGTGTTATTTGTGTGCTTTTTAATCAAAAAACGTTTATTGAGTTATCGGGAATGCAGTTTATGAAATAAATTACAGGTAATCACATACTGAACTCAAATTATGATGTAACAAATATACATTTACTCGGTAATATTAGCAAATTCGCTTCCATCTTAATCGTTTTTTGTCATTATAATATCTTGTTATTTATTTACAACCTACATATATCCATGGCTTGATCGTCTTTAATAGAATAAATTATATACTTTCATGTTCCTTATAATAAGAATATTATTTCATTTCGTTTCATTCCAGGTAAGCTACAGAGCATCCAAATATACATTAAAACCTTAAAAAGTTATTAATTTTAAACAGCTGTAAGTACTAGACTTCTATACTCCACTCGTACTCGTATATATTTAAGTATATTTTTCCTTTGTTTTGGAGTCATCATCAAGATGAAAATTCCAAGAATTTTGTAGCATTTGTTTTATTTTGTTTGCTCATTGTAATCTTAAATTCGTATGCTTTTACACACGGTGTTCCTTGAAAGCAAATAGAAAAATTATTTTTAAATTCTATTTCCCTAAGATGTTTGGATATTTAGAACGAAGCACGCAAAAAAAAAATTTAATATTCTGTTCCCGCCCAACGAACAGATTTTACTCCACAATTTTCGTTGCATATTAAATTTCGTCGAATTTTTATAAATGTTTGGCCCTTTGGTCCCTTCTTGCTAGATTCCTGATATAAAAATTTGAATACCTAAAATTCATTTAGCATAATTTATCCGCTGTACGTCGTACCGACTACACAAACTATATAATTTTTTTTGTTCGTTTAAATAAAACTATAAATAAATTTCCCATCTGACTACTCTGCATATATGTGTACAGCATACATGTACATAAATATACAGACGATCGACCAAAAATAAAGGAAATATTTGCAAAATGCCCTGGAATGTATATATACGGACGTAACAACAAAGTGAAATATGAAAATTTTATTCACTAAATATAAAAAAAAAGTGGAGAAGGAAATGTCGGAACAAAAAAATGAAATTCCCGTTTTTCTCTATACATATTTTCAAAATGCCATTAACATAATGGCATAATCATAAAGATAATTTTTTTTCCATTTCATGTATGACTTGAACATTTAATGATTTTAATGTTCTTCTCAACACAAACACATACATAACAAATTCCTTTTTCGTCATATTTATGGCGGAGAACAACAACAAAACCGAATACTCATCATATTTTTGCTTCTTACTTCATAACCACACACCGCCAGGGTACATCCACTTTTTTTGTGATTCTGGTTTGTGTGTATGGTACATTTTCCATCCTCTTTTGTGGAAAATTCATTCAACCGATATAATCATCCTTATCGCAGCAACAACAACAAAACAACAACTACAAAGCAAATAAAGATCTAGAACTTGTCAAAAAGCGTTAATTTCACATTCTTCGTCATATAAGAGAGTATATATTTTTTCTATTCTGCTTAAGAAAATGCGACCGGAATTTCCAAGATGGTTATGTATATGAGAAATTTATGAAAAGATGAAGAATGAAGAAAAGAAAATTAAATAAGAAATTCATTTCTTGCATTTTTTTTTAAATAAAATTTCGTTCCTTTTATATATTATTGAATAATTGAAAATAAAATAAAATATTTTCGCTTAGAACTGCTTCTTGGGTATTATTATACGAGTATAAGGCGTCTGCTGTCGGTTAAATTATATATCCGTACGTGTCTTTTACATTTACATAATTTTATTTTTATGTATTGTCTTACATAGATATCTACTTGTTCTCGCGCTAAACATATGTATCATTTTATCTGAATGTCTTACCCGAGTCTTTATACAAGATTAAATTTCAAGTAATACGTAACTGATCTGACGGCGATAATTCAATTACATATTCTATTACATTTATGTATGGTGCGTATATGTATGTATGTATAGGAGTGTCGTGTTTTCATTTTGTGCGTGTGTGCCATTCTTTAATCTAATTTATGTTATATAATAATTTGATTAATTTAATGAAAATTTACATTGACTTGGAAAATAATTTCGTCACATACATGATTGATATGTAAATTAGCAATTATGAAATTTTTGTTTAGTATTCAACAAAGCTAATTGGATTTAATAGATATTTAACTAGTTTTGGCTTCGTAATTTTAGAGCTGCTCATCAATTAGTGGAAAGTTGGGTTACTTACTCACCACATAACTGACAATTTTTACAAATGTTTGGCTTAGAATCATTTATATAATATTTTGAGTGAGCGTTTTTCTGGAGAATATTATTTGTGTTGTACACCTTAACGTATTCTGCCACAATTGATATACCATAGTGCAAGTGCATGAAGTGATATTCATCGAGTTACCATTTCGTTTTTTTGTTCGTTCCAAACAGTCTGATGCCCCTCTTTCAGGCTCTTTTCGTACGCCTGTGTAGCCAAAGTATTCTACAAATCCTTTGCTTTTGATCTTAAGTTCTCTCGATATTTTGAATGGCGCCCATATTGGTTTCTTGGCTAAGTTGACTATATTTATGAGTTTTAAAGTTATCGTTGATTTATACCGGTCACAAAATCATCATATACAGTCGTGTGTGAAATAATAGTAGTGATCGAATAATTTCGCTATATTATGAAATTTTTAATTCATATATGAGATATTTTGGAACGTAGATATGTTTTAAAATTATTTGTAGTTTAGAGAATCTAATAGTTGCTGTGTATGGCTCATACATGTCAGATTAGGTTAAAATTTTGCACTTTGACACCTTTCAACGGGAATGGACAACCATGCAGATTTGGTTATTTCTCATAATTGCTTCGAGTTTCTTGGGTTGGAGTTGGAAATCTTTTTTTTATATCGGCCCACAAATTCTCAATTGGATTGAGATCAGGTGATGGAGCAGGCCACTCCATAACATTAATTTTATTTCGCAAGAACCATTCCTTCGCCTTTTTAGAGGTATGTTTCATTGTCTTGTTGCATGACCCATTTAAGCGGCATTTCGTATTCTGCATAAGGTAGCATAACGGTTTCCAGTATTTCAACATATTTATCCGCATTCATAATTTCCTTAATCCAATATATCGGACCAACGCCGACCCACGAAAAACAACCCCAAACCATTATATTTCCCCCTCCATGTTTAATGGTTTTTGACGTGTATTGCGGTCGGAATTCAGTCATCGGTGGTCTTCGAACATACTGAAGGCTACTACCGCCAAAGAAAACCATTTTGGACTCGTCCGTAAATAAAATATTACGCCATTTTTCAAGGGGCCAATTTTGATGATTTTTGGCATAAGTTATACGTGCCTTCACTTGTCGCTTATTTAAAAATGGCACCATCCTAGGTCTCAACCCTTTTAAATTTGCTGCTAAAAGATGTTTTCTAATTGTTGAGGTGTCTATATCTAAATTAAGATCTTGTTTGATCTTCGTTTAGGTATAAGAAGGATTCCTTTTCGCACAAATCACGATGTACCGATCAGTTGTATTCGAAGTTTTTCGTTTTCTTCCTCGTGTTTCTGGTTTTTCTTTGTGCTTAACAGCATTGGATATAACGGTAGGTGAACATCCCAAAATGTGCTGGATAAATTTATATGTGTTTCCTTCTTTGATTAATTTTTTAATTAAATCTCTTCGCTCTTCAGAACAATGCTTTTCCCGGCCCATTATTATTTAAATAATTATTTTTTTTTATCAAATTTTTATAATTTTATTTATCTTATTATTTCCGAACCGCTATTCTTGATCACCTCTATTTTAAACAATAATCAATAAGAGACTACTATTATTTCGAACATAAAAATTTAGACTGACAATCGAACATAAGGGGAATCCCGAACTTGTTTGAGAAAAAAATTACAAATAGCGTTTGGTTTATGTTCAGTGGACATTAAAAAATTCATTTTGATAATAGATGTCAGTTAAATCATGAAAGGATATTTTTGTAAACACAAAACCTAAAATACAGGTACACACTACTATTATTTCGCGCACGACTATATCAAATATTTTATACTAGGTTGTTCGGAGGTCGTTCTGAAGTAACGTTGCTCTAATTTGAACCGCCAATATTTTTTGTTCACTCTCAATTAATTGGGTATCTCCACCAATTTCCATTTTATATAGAAAATTTAGGTTAGTATGAATTTCAACAAAGAATATTGGCATTTGATATCTAGTTTTAGTTATATTTTAAAAGTAATTAATTTTGGAAAATGCATGAGTTGGAATAAGTGGTTCGCTCTGATGGAGAAACTGATGCATGTATCTTGCAAGTTAATCATCCTTAGTCGGATAAAGGATTTGAAGTCCGCTGCAAGTCAGTGTTGAAGAATTAATATCTTTATTGATTTCATATTCAAATATCATGATAGGTCGTTAAAATGTATGGTGTTATAGGAAATTATTATCCCGGTCATGTTTACGTTTACGTGTAATGTGGTACTAAATCACTTTTTCTTTGTATGTCAGAATAAAATAAAATAAATAAAATAAAATTTAAGGCGAAATTTAATAATATATAATATATCGATATTTTTAAACTTTTTTTTTGAATCAATAATAATCATATCAAAAGGTCTAATTGTTATTGGGAATTTAATTTGGTTTCGGAAGGTAACTGATAGAATTTCTAATTCACTTATTAGTATGTTTGAGTATTATTGTGAATTTATAAATTTCCGAGAATTTACTCGTTTCTTATTTTATTTTTTATTAATTACAACTGAGACTGTGCTCATCTAGCAATTTATCTTTCACATTTACAAATTTTACATTTCTTAAATAATTCTGATTTGTTGGGGTGAAATCCAATGGTTAGTCCCAAAATTAATTAAACCTATTTAAAATATAATTTTAATTTGCTATGTTTACTAGGTCAAGTGGCCTCGGTTCTTTGAAGTCTTCTTTCAACGACAGGGTTATCTATCATATGGCGAATATTCCATGTTTCCATGTTTCTGGAGTCTTATTTCGTGTTTAGCGGCGAGCTTTTTTATTTCATCTTTGATGAATTCCATCTGTTACTACAGATTGCCGGTACAACAATCTGATTAACTCCAACAACTCACTGATTCTACAGACTGCTGGTACAACAATCTGATCAAGACCTTAGTTAAAGTATTTAACTGCCGTTGTTATATGTTACACTATTTTATTAATATTCAATAGGTTACAATTGCTCGCTTCAAGATCTTTTTGTGAATGACAGAATACATAATTTCGCTATACAAAAATAAGAAAAGTGTACTATTCTAAAAACTGAGCTACTGTCTTGCAACGATAATATTTTTTATAATGGACTACGAGTACATATTCATTATAAAGTTCTTCTAGTATAATATAGAGTGCAACAATAATTAATATACCCTGAATGTTGATAATGAAATTCACTACTATAATACTATAAGTATTCCTAGTGTTTAAGGTTTTTAATCTATGCTAGTTTGACAATTTCAACATAAACAATGGATAAATAATGTATCTAATCTACAGATAAATATAATTAATTCTGTATAAATCATAAAAGTACTGGTATTTTTAGATCTCGTAAACGTAACACTCGTATCAATCATCTCGTCATCAATCAGCTGCATCAACACCATCTGTAAGTCCCTGTGAAGGTCTTCATTTCCTGTGTACCACGGAGCATTTACGATGCTACGGAGAACCTTATTTTGAAACGTCTATATCATTTTGGCGTTTGTTTGCTTACTACATCCCCAGAGTTGAATACCGTAGGTCCATATCGGCTTCAGTATTTGCCGATATAACAGCAGCTTGTTGTATATTGTAAGCTCATACCCTCTTCCTATGAGCCAATACATTTTTCTGAACTTAGTATTAAGTTCTTCTGTTTTCTTTTTGACGTGCTCTCTCAACTTGAGCTTGGCATCGAGAGTCATGCCCAGATATTTAGCTTTGTTTGCATATGGCATCGGTCGTGAGTTAATTACTATCGGTAGATGGGAAGCCTTTTGATATATAAAGTTAATATGCGTGGATTTCGTCTCATTAAGCTTGATTCTCTAGCGCTTAGTCCAGTTACAAACCGCATTGGTAATCTTCTGGAGTTTGCTCGTTACATTAGCACAGTACACATTACTTCCATTGGCCATGATTGCTGTATCATGTGCAAAGGTGGCTATGGTTCCTTCATCTGTTGTTGGAATATCCCTTGTATATAATAAATACAAGATTGGTCCTAAGACACTCCCCTGTGGGGCACCGGCAGAGATCTTCTTTAGTTCGGAGTATTCATCCTCATATTTCACACGAAAATGTCTATTGGATAAGCAAGGTCTCAGTATGGCATATAATTGCCTCGGCAGATCTCTATGCAGCTTGAATTCCAGTCCACTGTGCCAAACTTTATCGAATGCTTGGGCGACGTCCAGAAATATGCTGGAGCATACTTTTTTGCGTTCTAACGTTCTTTCTATATCGTTGGTGATTCTATGCACCTGTTCAATTGTGGAGTGCTTTTCCCTGAATCCAAATTGATGTGGAGGAATTAGTTGTCGGTCCTCAATTATTGGTTTAAGTCTTTTTAGTAATAATTTTTCAAAGAGTTTTGACATAATTGGCAGCAATAAAATTGGCCTGTATAATTTTTTATCGTTAGGTGGTTTATCAGGTTTTGCTATCATGATTACTTCTGCTACTTTCCATTGCCACGGAACATATTTTAACCGAAAGCTTGCATTGATTATGTGTAATAGCTTACGAAATCCTTTACCTGGTAGAGCCTTGATTATTTGGCAAGTAATCAAGTCATACCCTGTGGCTTTTTTAACATTCATGTTGCGTTTTACTTCTTCTGTTAATTATTTGAGAGTTACTGGGCGTATATCAAAATCATCTAGCTTTTGGATTGACATTATATTTTCATTGGCCGTTTGCCTTGGTAGTGGTTGGAAGGTATTCTCGAGGTACTCCGCAAACAGATCAGCCTTCTCTTTAGGACCTCTTGCCCAGGTTCCATCCTCCTTTTTAAGTGGAGGCACTTGCATTTTGGGTCTTTGAGTCCCTTCGTCGCCTTCCACAGAGAATAATCAGAATTTTTTTCAACGGATAGGCTAATTAGATATCTGTTGATTGATGCATTTTTAACTTATTTAAGAAGAGATTTCAGACTGTTACCTAAATTGTTACGAATTGTTTTGTTCTCCGGTGTTCTAGTTATTTGCCAGGTTTTACGTGCCCGTAAAATTGCCCGTCTTATTTTTGATAAAACAATATTTAAAGTGATTTAGTAATTGTGAATGTGACGAAGGCAATATTTTCTCCAGACTCATTTTTGAACATTATTCGAGTAATGACGTCAAAATTAAAAAGAATAGAAAAAAATATTGAGTACGCCCATATTATAAGGAGCTTGATATATCTGGGGCTTGCCGAAAAATATGTATGCCAACCAAATTTTCGGGTCCACTGCTTTTTTATAATTATATTCGAATGGCATCCGACCAATTCGATAATCTATTACTAATGGTTGGACCGGTGATAATGAAAGACAATTGCCGCCGAAAAAGTATTGAACCAAGCGTGCGATTAGCTATTACGCTTAGATAAGAAAAATATTTATTTACAATTTGTATTTCATTAACCCGTTTCATACCGCCCATAAAATCACTGGAGCAATTTTAACAAATTTTAAAACTAACGTATTTTGATTCACTAAATATAGTTACAAGTTTTCATCCAGATTTGGGTGGTATTTTTGAAGCTATGGAATGTTCCATAAATGGAACAACAGTAAAAACACTATTTAATTTTTTTTTATTATTTGCAAAACTGCGGTGAACATTTTGAATGAAGTGGAATGTCTCTCGACGAAAGGGCAATAATGGCATAGGTTTTTCAGACACCATCTTATGTAAGCACCAGGCATTGGTAACTGCGGCATCCAAACAATTCACAAATAAAGGCCACCACCATTTCTTCTCTTTAATTTGTATGCGATATTGGGAAATAAATCTATCGAATAAATCGACTCCACCCATTCCTTTATTTTGTAAGCTCTCACAATTTCAGGACAAGGTGTTTGAATGTAGCGTTTTTGTTTCTGCGAAAGTCTTTTAGCATGTGAAACGGGTTCAATCGTGTTGCAGTTTGACAGAAATATTAGAACGGAATTATCGTTCCATCTTATACCAATACATTGATTATAATCATCAAAAGCTCCTTGGTAAAATCCTCTCCCTTTTTTTGAATTCTTTTAAGTCCAGCAATGGGCATTTTCCAGTTCGGTTATCGCGGGCAGTGCACGTTGCAAAATAGCCATCATGCTGAAAAAACTATCAAAATATACGCGATGATTCTCCGGCTGTTCAACGAAAAGATTGCGTACGACATTTTCTCCTAGTCCTCTTTCTGGAGTAAAAGACTCGAATTTACCGCCATATGGAAAAAATTTATATAAAAATCCATTTGCGGAAGTCATGCACCAAAATCTTGTAACCAAATCTAATAGGCTTGGCACGAATGAACATTTTGCAGCTATGACGTCCGTGATATGGCCACATTGATTCTTCTATAGATAAAATGTGCGAAAAAATTCCAAATTTCGAACAATTACTGGATATCATGCTCATATATGTTCTCACTTTATAAAATGTATCTGAAGCATCAATTTTATTGTTATCTGCTAAATGCAAGTTGGATTTTATTTTAAAAAAGATACTTCGTGGCATTGCATTTCTTACAATTTTAAAATCATAATCCAAAGATACCGACCAATATAGGTGTTCTTGAGGCACAGGATGATGTCCAGAAAACAAAAGGATTCCCAAAAAACGTTTTAAATATGAGAGTCAAGTTGAAGTTGCTAACATTTTTTTGACTAGCATATATATTACTTTGTTGTAGTATCAAGTTGTATACAGATTCATGAAAAAACTCGTGAAATAATTCAATTGGCGTTTTTCAGCTAGTAGGTTTTTTAAATGTTCTTTTCTCTCGAATTCAATATTTTTCTTCTATTTTTTGTGATTGAAGTAAACTCCACTTACTGTTGTATATAAGTATAGTGTTACGGCGTAATAGTTTGGGACTAAATCATCTTCGTCCCAGATAGCATCAGCATCCAAAATTGTATCATCCAAAATTATTTCCATTATACCTTCTCAATATCATGAGGGAAATGTTCGATTATATTATTCACGTCCAGGACATCTTCGTTCAGAAACTCTTCGTCACTTATTCCTCCGAAATCAGCAGGAGGTAAAATAGTAATATCCGGCAACTCGGGTTCAACCTCATTTTCATCCTGCCATTTCTCCATTTCAGCCACAGCTTCGGCCAACGTGTACAATTTGTTTGTCATCTAGAAAAAAATAGTTAGTTACTACGGTTGTTCCATTTTTGGACACAGAATAATCACAGCTTAGAATATAGGGTAAATAAACCTCTTTTCACTTACTTTTAATTATATCCTTTTTGGGCAACTTTAACTAATTCACAAATTTAATAAAATAATTGTTTTATTTAAATATTTTTTTTAGTACTCTCCGGACCAATAAAAAAACCCAACATGCAGACTAAATTTCACTGACACTGGCAATTTTACTAGTCCTACTGTAATATAGATGTCATTCCTGTAAGATAGGGAATACATGGTCGTTGGAAATTAGGTGTAAATTTATATGTCCAAAATTGGAACAACGGTAAAAAACGGGTTAAACTAATTTATATAATTTTATTTAGATATCTGGTCACTGGTGAATTCCAGAAAAGCCTCTCGTCCTAATATGCATATTAAAATACAAAAAATTCTATTTGTTTTGTCTAAAAAAATAAAATATTTACTTACCGCTCATGTTTGCTCCTCTTGTTTGAATGATGTTTATTTGAAACTTTTTTGAATTTTTTTATTTCACTGCTCCTAAAAATACTCGTAGAAATTATATTTTATGGCAACATTCTCACATTTATGCCAACATTTGCTCAAATTAAAAAGAAAACAATTCAATTATATTTTACTGGAATTTGTTTCGTGTGAGAGGAGCAAACGAAATGAAGGACAGGAACGTGTAAATCGTCCTTAAGTAGCCGTACATTGAAAACACATACGTTGTGGCACTATTCTGGGAATTCCCCGGGAATAGGGAATTGGAGAAATAATTTATATGTAATTTTCGTTCAAATTTGTTTTCTAGCCTACGGAGGAGAAAAGTTTAATTTAAATATTTATTAATTGGGAATAATTTTTTCATATCTAAATTGGCAGGGAAAATTATTCCCACTTCAATTTTGTTTTCAAAAATTTAACACTAGCTTTTTACCTCAGTGTGCCAAAAAAAAATGTTTAAAGAGAAATTACATATAAATTATTTCTCCAATGCCGGTGAATTGCTATTTCCGGTGAATTGCCAAAATAGTGCCACAGTGACACTGGGGTAGCGAGAAATGTTCTGCTAATTTTATAAGGTGCACAGACCAGTTTTATGGTTTTTTTTGAATTCGTACCAATGTAGGATTATTTAAATGAATTTAATACAAAAAAGTTTTGAAACATTTTTTTTGTACATTTTTTGAATTAATTGTTTTGGCAATAAAATGTTTTTGATTTATAGTTTTCATATGAGATATTTTGGTATGTTTTATGCGTTGTAAAAATTAAATTTGGATTTGACTATTTTTCTATTGTGAATAAAAACATTAGTAATTTTAGATAATGTCTCGAACCACATATGGTATATAAATGGAACAGTGTATACAGCTTTGGGGTTTCCATCGGAAGGCACCGAGTTTGAATCCCGATATGAACAGGATGAGAAAAGGGATTTTTCATTATCGGATTACGATCGGTGATCAAAATAAACACAGTTTTGACACATCGCCGCAATGTGTAAGACATGGGCCGACCCAACCTCACATGACAGTACTATAATCTGGCATGGAGCTATGCATTCTGCAGATGGTACTATGTAAATCGGACCTACAGTCGTATGGAAGTGAACAATATTGTGGTTACAAATTTAAATTTGAAAATTGATTCTTGTGAGAATCCACCCAATTCATCTCTTTATAAATATTTTACAGTTTTTCCACATTATTTATCTTTATTACTCAATCCCATTAAACACAAGGGACATTAAAATGAAAATCAATAATTACGTATAAATGGCACCGTAATGTGTAAAACTCTCCTAGAAAATTCTAATAATCATTAATATTCTGCTTCATATTCTACGCCTTGTTCTTATTTAATTATTTTAACTAAAAATAAAAATTAATCCGAAAACCGAGAGAGCGAGAGAGCGAGCCAAGAAAACTTCTTAGAGTACAACAAAATAAAATTTTCCAAAGTTAATTGGTTTTATTATACAACACACAGCTAACATGAACAAAATAAAAAAATGTAAGAAATTATGTTATTTACAACACAGATTTTGTTGTTTTGTTGTTGTGTTGCTGCTCAACAAAAGCAACAAACTTTTAACATAAATTGTAATTTTCATTTATTACGGAAAATATTTACTTTTTTTATCCCTACGTACCATACACTTTGTGTACCACTCAGAGTTCTGTTTGATTTTACTTCAAAGACCTGCGAGAGAAACAAGTCTTTATATTTAACTTGTACAGTAATTGATTATTTTTTAATTATTTTATTTACAAATGGATGTTAAACACTTTTATGGAATCTATTCGCCGGATGAGGACAAAAACACTGTTAAATAAATATTCCAAATCCGACGTAAACAAAAGGTCAAATTTAAACCATAAAAAGTAATAAATTTAATTAAAATTTCAAATTGTATAAAATATGCATATGTGAGTACATAGTTTACGTTATTTGTAAAACGAAAGAATGTTATGTTATTTATGAAAAACCATCAAAATTATTTTTAAGTGAAATATTTAATTAAATAAAATGATACCGACGAATATTTCAAAATCAACATAACCGACCAAAAAATAAATATTTTTTAAATATTAAATTCTAACCATTTAACCATAAAATCTTTTTTGTTGCTGGTAAATTTTAACGAAAATAAATTGGGAAAAATTTATTAAAATTACATTTTTTTTTGCATGGTATGTAGTTAGGCGAACCCAAATGGCAAAATGATTTTACTGTTATAGAATTTATACTTATTAACCAATCAATCACAAGGATATAAATAATAATTCGAATATAAGCTGAAATAGAAAATAAATTTGTTGAAATAAAAAAAACCGACCAAGGTTTCTGTTTGCCTATGTCTTAACATTAGGGTATTAATAAAATATTTTATCAGATATTTGGATTGGCGGGTTAATACCCATAATTAAATGCGAATGGAATTCTTTTTTCCGTTTTTCAGTATGATTGCATGTTGTAAAGTAGTATAATACTTATTATTGTATCTTCCTTTAAATCCCCGATCGATTTTATTTTGATATTAGAAATTTACAATGTTGTCATTCCCATGGAAACTTGTCATTGACAACTGTTTTGTTGTAACAATGATATTAAGACAAAGTAACGTGTATGGCATAAAAATATACATATGTATGCATGTAAATGATTATACGATTGACCGTTTATTATTCAAATCAACTGCAATAACTATTTTTGGATGAATGATTTGAACATATCACATAAATGGTAGATTAACATTAAATGGACTGAACATATATATCCGTGGTCACAAGGCGTAACCGCTTAAGGCAATATTTGTATTTTCTCACGATAGTAATTTAAATTTTAAATTCGTTTTCCGAAAAAAGTACCAAAAGTTTTGCGAAGTGGTAAAGGATTATTTATGCAACGACTAATGTTGCACTGCATGCGGCTAAGTGGCATATTATCGAAGTTTTATTTTTAAAAATATTTTCAATAAACATACTTAAGCGGTTATTGCTAATATCTGTATACGAACGATGAAATCTTAGGTAATTTTACGCGATTACTGCCAATACAGGTAATATTTATTTTAATAACTAACTCAAGTTAAGTTCTTAATGCAAAATGACTTATTGCCATTATTGGTGATTAAAACGGATTAAGCGTTTATTTTATATTTAAGTATTGAATTCATGGTGATAAAAGAAAAGCTTATATTAATTATCTTGTAATTTACTTAGTTTTATTTCAAATTAAATAAAATTTTACACTTCAAAAATATTTTTACTAGTACGTACATATTTCAAACGTAAAACGAATTCAATATCAATTTTGTCATAATATTCATTAGTAATTTCATTAATCCTCGTCCTCGACTTCTTCTACTAAATCTGGGTGCGTATTTATCATCTCCACCGTCTTAAGATCTTTGTAGAATGCGTGAAAGCACGGATCAATAAATGGCAATAAGTCCGTTAGATCTTGTTTCTTTTCTGTACTGATTGTTTAAGAATAATTCTCATTTTCAATATCAGTATAGTTGATCGTCCTTATTCCTCGGTGGCGTATGTTTAATCGTTTGAAAGGTTCCTCATCGTTTAAAGAATTTTTATACTTTATGATACCAAAGTCCTCTTTTGTGTATCTGAGCCACTTAACATTTTTCCAAACAAATTTCTCAGAATTTTCATCTGTACTCTGCCACATAAATTTATTTTTCATGAGCCCAGAAAAGTTATAAAAATCAGTTCCTGTCATTTTAATAACTTTGAACAATTGCGTACTGCCCACTGAGCGAATGAACTGATACTAGTCTCTCGAGTGATGAATTTTTGCCGATATCTTTTTGTTTTTTCTTTCAATAAGAGCGTGATCGATGTCACACTCCATGTGTGTATGACGAGGGACTAAAAACTTGTGGTCGATCATATCGACGTGTTAGAATCATCGCCGCTAAATGGGAATTTTTATTTTGACCTGGATATGAGTCGCTGTAAAAATTCACAGATTTGTTGTTAATTGGAAGTGAGTTTATATGTCTAAAAAGACATGAGGCTGTTTCCACCTCTGGCTTCATCAGCTTCATGCCACATATAGCAGTAAGGGTTATTCGTAGCGCAATCATGAACCGTCAAATTATATGTCCAAAGCTGTCTTTTGTAGAGGCTGAGCGAGTTTTGCAGGTATGGTGTAGGAAGGCACTGTTGCAGGTTGAATGCATACGTCTTAGTTGATTCACAGTTTCTGGCTTTTATTTTGTCGTTTTCTTTGGATTTGTACGCCAAATCCGCTTCCAAATGATGGGATTGCTGATCCAATATTAGTTTAAGTTTAGTTTCAGAGTTCGGGTCAGCAATGTCGATTTGTGTTTTTAAAATATCGCACGTTTTGCAAGTATCTTTACTTGGAGATTTAAATTTTAAACCCATCCCTAGATGAAATAAATTAAATTAAAAATGTTTAAAAAACGGAACTATAATTTAAACTTACCTTTAAAAATTTCTGAATACTTGCTTAATTCTCACTGGTTTATCACTCTTCTCACAGTACAAACTATGTATTTTTGAAATTGATAAGTCTGCATGTAAATATTTCTTACTTATATGCCGTCTAGAATAATGGCTCTCATAAGCCGGGAAGCTACTGATATGCTGTTTTATTGCTTCAATGGTTTTTTAAGAAAATTTGTTATGCGGTTCAGTCTTCGTCCACGACGATCCGATAATGGCAAATCTGGGTAATCAATTTTCTTTTTATAACACACAGCGGTTTCACCAAAACATTTTTCAAAACATTTTTGGCACACGATGGTTTTAATGCCATTGATTGTCACAGAGTATTCCATTGTATTTAACCTATTACGTGGTGCAACTGCAGATTTGTGGAGCTTTTGTGTTTTGTTCTCTTTAATGTCAATAAATGAAGCGATATACAAAATTCGCTGATTGTAGGATCCAAGAGACCAGTAGTATTCAGTATTTTTTTTGTTCTTCTGGGGATATTTTGTTTTAGCATTTCTTTTGGCAAATTTCAAGAGATTCGTATTTTCTTTCTTGAACAATTCTCTCTGGTTTAGTTTAGTATGATTTCCCAAGGTTGCGATTAATTTGCTTACACTTTCGTTTGGATTTGACGGCATGTGAATCATCGCAACTCTCTAATTCGTTTTCTATTTGCATTGCAATGAAGTTAATGCTTGAATCGGTATCCGCATCAGAAGACTCTGAATTGAACGGCGCACAATTGGGATCGTCAATGGAATCATCACAAGTTCAAACGAATCCATTAAGATTTTTCACATTATGCAAGTCAGCCCTTTCCATAATATGGCACCCAGCCTCAGAACTCAATAATATTTCAGCTGGAGCGACAATACCGTTCAAGTTATCATCATTTGCTTGAGATAAATGTTCTGTTGGTGATGTATCTTGTTTATCTGAAACAGTTCGTACTTAATTATAAATATTGCGACAATACAACACAGTATTTTTCTAACTGTATAAATCCGATTTAAACTTACCTTTTTCTGCTCCTTGATGTTGTTGATTTACGGGTGGATTTTCTTTTTGTCGGTCTTGAACCATTTTAATCATCTCTTTTGCACGCAAACTCATTTTAATAACTATAAATGAAGTTAAAAAAGCGATTTTTTCCAAATAGCTCAACGGAATAATGGCTTAATTGAAGTTTAATTTCTATTTTTTTGTAACGGTATTTGCACTAAGAACGTAAGTCAATTTAAGTTATTAATTCCAAAAAAAAAAATGAAATTTACTCTAATCGCTAAACTATATTTAAGAAACGATTTTTTATTTTGATTTGTTTGCAATAAACAGCTAACTAAATTTTAGCTGTTTTGCCTTTGCAACGAAATTAAACACAAAATGAAAAATCTACTTTTGGAGTATTCATTTAAATAGAGCTTAGGTCATTTTTTGATAAATAGGCTTAGTGCGTAAACATTAAAAAATTAAATCACATTTAAGCGTTTACAACATAATTTGTATAAGCCATATCTTCCCTAAATATTATCATATTGAAGCGAAATTTTGTGTGCATACAGAAATAATTATAGGACATTTAGTTATTACCTTATCTTGATTTTCACTTAAATCGAAATAAGCGGTTACGTCTTGTGACCACAGATATTATTAAAGTTATTCATTCATATGAATGTGTACGGGAAGGAAAATCAGAGTAGTTGTTGGAAAATTACCCTGTTAATATTGTTGCAATTGGGGTTTTAAATGCTGTCTTGGAATCCAGAAACACATCTTAAAAACACTCCACTTGATTTCTAAAGCGAAAAATTAAACTTACAGAACTTTTAATAAAATTCGTCTTGTTTAATGTAAGACATTATAGGACGTGAAGCTGGTCCGAAAACCCAGCCCAAAAACACCTTTTCAATTTTGGCGTGTTTCTTTGCTAATTTCAATACCATCCCGTGAAAATATTATAATTGTATGGACAACGCATATGTAATCCCGAAATAATTTTTTCGGGATAACTGTAATATTTAAAAAAAATTGTGTTACATTGCAAATCCTGCCAGAAAATCGTATTAGTTGAATATAGCGATTACGTATCAGTACGATTACAAAAACCATATGAACATCCATCGGGAATTAAGGGCTAAAAGTTAACATCCTCTGTGTCCAAAATAAATGCAATTGTCCATGGTTGTATTGAACTTTTCCATTTTATATAAAAAATCGGTTAAGTTATAAATTTAATTGCCGGAATCCAGGAGATATCCTCCTCGAGATTATTTTCTCAAAAGTTAGGTCCATCCATCTCAGATATAACGCCAATAGTTCAAGTCTGAACGATGAATATGAAGGTCTGATCTAAAGCAAAATCTCAGCATAAAATTTACAATTTATTTGTGGAACTCCTAGGGATTGTTTGTTACTTCTCTTTACTTTATTGATCAATTTTATTTTTGCATTATACTAGCTAGTAATTGCACCATATCGAAGGATCCAGATAGTCTGAGAACTGCTTCCACTAACTCACGTTTATCACCTAGTTTTTCCTCTCCTACCTCTTCGAACTCATAATTATTCTCGTCTAATCCTTGCTTCACCATAGCCTTACGTAGTCGCAATTTTAATTTATTTTTAACTCTGCTTTAATTAGAATTTTAACTCCGTAACCATTAAATCCTTAAATAATCACAATGCTACCGATGTCGCCATTTGTTACGAGCTTTCCCTGTCAAATCCGGTTCATGTCACTGGATTGTAAATATCTTTATAAAATTTCAATGAATTTGATACCGAAAATAATCTTTGAGTAATTTCCTAATATTTATTTAACACTTACCACTAACGCAATATTCACGAATATTCCCACAATAATTTTACCAAAATACACTAACACTAAAACAGCACAACAAATAATTTCCACAGTTATTTATTAATTCACTATTTACTATTTACAATTACTTTTTAAATCACACCACTATTTCCACTTAACACGACTTGTTATTTTCCTGCTTCTCATTTTCGCTTAATGTTTCGCGTACCGAATTTCCCAAAAGACTCACTCTCGCGTTCATTGCACTCATATTTACTCGTTCATTGCACTCATATTTACTCGCGCGGCATGCGCCGAATATTCGAGATCGTTCGCCGACTTTCGGTTCTGTTCCAGGCTTATTTTGCTATAATAAATTTATTGGGGAAATGGTGTGTTGGCTCTTTTGCAAAAATAACGATTCGTGGAAAATAAGGCATACGTTACATATATCAACTTACATATCTCAACAATTAGAAATAAAGTCTGTTTTAAATCCGTGAAAAAACACAGAATTTATTCCCCGTGATGCAATGTTTAAAGTTCTATACGCCTCATTTGTGTCCGATGATGTTTTAAAATACATTTTGGCGAAATCTTTGGTATTTTCTCAACCACCTTATAAACACTCCATTTGAATCAGATTCCTCTTGTTCATCTCAATTACTTCAAATCGGCATTTGCTTCCAAAAGTGCACAAACTGATACCAATCTCTTGAATGAGATGAATTTTAATCGAAGTTTTCTCTTTTGTACGTTCAATTAAGAGCATGATTCTAATCCATGTGTGTGTGTCCCACAATCAAAAATTTCTGATCAATTGGAAACATTTTTATTGGTTCCATTAATTTTTAAGAAGTACTTGCATGAGAATCGGCGATTATTTCTGGACTTCTACAATAATAAATCCAACAAAAAACATTGTTCGAGAAGTGTAATTTGCTAATACACAATAATTATCGAAAACATACTTTGCAGGTCGATTCTGGGTTTCCTATAGGAAAGAAATTAGGAAAAATATTTTCGCAAAATTTTTTTTTCTGGCATGCTATGGTAAATAGTTGGTGTAAATTTTATACAAAATTAAATTGAAGCAAAATAAAAGAAACGAAAAATATATCATCAATTATGAAAATTTAGATCAAACATGATTTCTCAGTAGGCCAGAAAATGATATTTGTGACGTTTTCTGGCTTGCTGTTGTTTTGATAAATATTTCCTTGCATTTTCTTCGGCTGCTTTTCAACTCTTTAAAGACTCGTTCATT